>APFE030275510.1:0-15952 GCA_000404065.3 Pinus taeda
ATGGTAGAACAAATGAAACTCACCAAACTTTTGATGAAATGGATTAGTGAAATTTCGTCTCAGTAATATATGAAGTGGCCAGTAGAAGGATTGCAATTTATGTATTGTGTGGAACAGACTCTGCGATAATATGCAGAGATTTCACACTCGAACTTCTTAGAGAGATACTTTAAATACAATGTCTGCATTAATCTGTGAGATTCATTTTCTGATTCATTCTTCTATAACAAAAGGAAATAATGTGCTTATTAAGAAAGGACCCATAAACAAACTAATTCAACTTCCAATTAATAACTTCAAGCATGTGTTTTTAGTCAAGGACATTATCGAGCTATTGCATGATATTCCCCATACAAGATAATATCAAACATGAATGTACAATTAAAAGATGTGATTGCCTTACATGTTTCTTCCTCTACTTCGATTTCTGCTTGCCTCTACTTTTGAGAAGCATTTCCTGCAATTTATTAGTGAATACAAATGTAATATTAATCATAAAATAAGCCAAAGGGGTTAGATCATTCAGTTATTGTCAATGTTGATGCATATTTGGCTAGTCTATATCCATATGTGTTTTGTTTAATTCTCCTTAGGTTATGTACAAAAGTTTACATTGACGAGAAATGCCATCAACAAATGTGTGGAAGCATCCTTTGAAATTTTCCAATAGGTTTTTCACTCGTTGAATCTCCTTTGGATGCTTGTTGATTTCATTATTCACTCACTTGTCATTTGATTATTCTCTTGGCATGTTGATGTTTTATTTGTCTTTTTAATGCTTCACCGCACATGAACTTGATTTTTCTTCTAAGTCAACTTGCAGTAAATGAGGTTTCATATGAGATATGAGGTTAGGTACTTTTACTGTTCACTGCTTTATGGAATTTTCATATTAAAGCAAGTGACTTGTTCAAGATTTAATTATTTACTCGTTTGTCAGAATATTTACAACTCAGTTGATGCTTGTTGATGTTTTATCATTTACTTAAAAACGAAGTTGATGCTTGTTGATTTCGTTATTCACTCATTTGTCATTTAATTATTCTCTTGGAAAGTTAATGTTTTATTTGGCTTTTTCATGCTTCACCACACATGAACTCTGTTTGTCTTCTAAGTTAACTTAGAGTAAATGAGGTTTTATATGTGGTGTGAGGTTAGGTACTTTTACTATTCACTATTTTATAGAATTTTCATATTAAAATAAGTGACTTGTTCAAGATTCCATTATTCACTCATTTGTCATAATATTTACAACTCAGTTATAAATGTGTTGTAAATAAATTGGTGTGTAGATACATAACAAAAATTCCCATTTGCATTCTCAAGTAAGATTTCTACATTTTAATAGACTATATATGTTCTTTCTAAAATGGATTTTGGTTACAATGCTGCAAACAATATGAAATAAAACAACCTAAGTTGTATTCCCAAAAAAAATTGTGAGAAGAAAAAGAGATAATCTATCCAAAATCCACATCATAATGTGGTTACAACCAAAAACATATGACACCCCTATTCTTTATGGCCTTGAGAATCTTCAGTGCCAAAACTCCCTAAGTTACCTACTTGACCCAAGTAGGTTGGCCTGCCTAAAAAGGGTTTATTAGGAAATGGTTGATCGCTTCCATATGATTAGGTCCAATTTGCACCTTGCAACCATGGAGGAATTGAGTACCCATGCCTCACATTTTCACTACTAACCCCTGCATTAAGTGGAGGTGTGTGACGAGCATACATAGAATTGACACCTCCTCTAGTAGGAATAAGGCAAGTGGGTAAACCCCCATTTTAATAATAAGAGACTTCAATGTTTATGAGGTCTTGGAATAATGGTGTATTATTTGCAATATAGTCCAATGTGTTTGACATAATCCTGGTTTCATCAACTATGCTTGCATCATTGTCAACCATATTGGTTATCCCTTATTCCTTTTCAAGTATTTGTTTAGCCTTTCTTGATTCCTTTTTCTATCTGTCCATTTGTTTTTGTTGGTACTTCTCTTGTCTTGATTTCTTTCTTTCAAGCCTTTCATCTGCTTGACATTGTGCTACAACAATCCTTGTTGCCACCTTCTCCTTGGCTAGATCCTTCTTTTCCTATTTTAATTCCTGAATTTCAAATTTCTTTTTTTTCAAACTCATGTAATAGGTTTATATAGTCTTCTGAGGTGAGTAACTATGAACTTCGGCCCAAAATAAGACTACTCGGTGTTCCTTTATTTTTTTTCATTGACACTTTCTCTACTGGTAGCTTTAGGAATTAACCAAGTAACTTTTCCACCCCTCCCACCTGCATGTCATTGCTTGGTACTTCCCTTTTAGTATCTGAGACAATTGATTGAACCATATTGTTATCTTCATTTGATGACTCATTATGTGCTTCATCTTCTTCCATTGATCTATTGTTCACAAAAAAATGAATAATTTCATTGTTCAATTATGTTGGTTGTGAAGGCATGTTCATGCTTTGTTCATTGGTTCTTGAGACATTATGTTCATTCAAATTAATCATGGCTTCTGCTAGCCATGACTATGGGGTTACTTGGCTTGGCAATGTTAATTGGTCATTGTTGCTTCCTAGTGCAATATCGATGATGTCATTTTCAAATACATCTTCATTATCAATTGCATGTTCAACAATGTCATTAACAATATCCGGAACAAGAGTTTCATGTGCTTGAGTTGGTAGAATGACCTCCATGTTACTATGAATTTGTTCATGATTATAGTGTGTTTCACATAGATGTTCATCATCATCACCATATAAGTGTCCTTGAGAGAGGGAATTCATATTACCAACTACAACCACATCATCTTGTTCATCTACTTCATCTTGAACTTCAACACTTGTTTGGACATGCCCTTCTTCCTAACCAACCACATGAAATGCCTGGCTACAACCAGTATCATGGATAAGAGCAACATAATTCAGTGGCCAGATTCTTGTTCTACTAAAGCCATCCTTGATATTTGATGGTGTCAGAGCCCTTCTAAACACTTTACTTGCAAGTTGTGCTAGCTTGAACCTTTTCACCTCTACCCCTAGATTCTTTGCCATCCATGTAGCACACTCTGACTTGAAATATTTCTTGAAAGGGCCAAACACACTAACATTAAGGGGTTTCAATCTATGAGTGGTATGAGCGGGCAATGTTGACAGATTGATGCCCAAACTATTTGCTTCCTCAATTGTTTGTTCAACAATGTGGCTTCAATGGCCATCTAATATCAATAGGTGTATGTTATTAGGTGAGACACCACCTAGTATAGACGAAGAAAAGTGACAAAGCCAATTAAAAAAAATTTCTTTAGTCATCCATGCATGGGGATGTGGAACCATGCATGCACCTGGTTCACAGTTTTGTATATAGGTTTTTAGTTAATTTTTACCTTTGAATAGATAAAATCCTGGGATTTAAGTACCAATTGCATTGACACAACATAAAATAGTTATCCACTCCGTGTTCTTAGGAAAAGTATTTGGCATGTTTCTGCTCCCTCTCTTGGCAATTACCCACATCCCACAATTCATTCCTACCTGTAAACTTGTTTCATCATAGTTCCAGATATGGTCTGCACCATAAGAGTGTTTACTGTGTAAGTACTAGAAAGAGTGTCATAGAACTTACATACAAGACCATAAATCATGCAAGAAATAGGCTTGGTGGCTAGATCTCAAGCATGCCCTTGTGAAAGTCATGTCATTGCTGTCAAAAGGATCTTCAATATATGAAAAGCATAGTAGACTATGGTTGTGGTATGCATGGCGAGAGAGTTCAAATTAAAGGCCTATACTGATTCTGATTGGGATTTCAGTATTAATGATAAGAATATCACCTCTGGTGCAACATTATTTTTGGGAAACTTCTTAGTGTCATGGGTCAACAAGAAACAACACTCCATTTATTTATCAAATGCTGAAGTAGATTTTATTGTAGTTTCCACTTATTGCTCATAGATTCTCTAGATGAAGCAGACCTTGAAGGAAATTAAGGTAGAGTTGTCCGATCCAATTCCAATCATGTGTGATAACATTAGTGCTATCAACATATTTAAGAATCCTATCATGCACTCAAATACCAAGCATGTTCCTATCAAGTTTCACTTATTAAGAGAACATGTTACTACTAGTGTTGTTCGTCTTGAGTATGTGACTACTAAAGAACAACTTGCAAACATATTTACTAGTCCACTTGCAAGAGAACCCCTTATGTATCTTGGATAGTAGATGGGAGTTGTGACTTCTCCTTCCAAATGACTCAATTTCAATTAGTATTTGAAACTACTAAACTTGAAGGATCATAGTAGACTGTAGTGTTTTAGGGGGAGACTTTAGAAGGATCATTTTCCATTGATGATAAAGGGGGAGAAGATTAGTAATGCCAAGGAGAAGAACAATGATGGTTGGTTTCATGGGGAGATTAGTTTGTTTTCATAAACACAAAAGGGGGAAATTGTTGAGAATTTGGCATTGTCTAAATGGTTGGTGGCACTTGGTATGTTGGAATTGATGTCAACCAGACTAGCATTCAGGTCAAAGAAAACATATGTTGGTAGTGAAGAGCATGTTATTCAGGGGGAGTCCCATGGTTGCTGCAGCGCTCTGTAGAGAACCATAATAGTAGAAGGATTAGTTGAGAAGCCATAAAATTATGAATATTATGGTTGGAGAGTCCTAGAATTTGGAGGAATTATGCCTCAAGAGATCATCGTAGTTTCTCTTGAAAGTGGCATAGTTGAAAGTGTCATGGAATAGCTTTCCAATAGTATGTTGAAGTCTAGAAAATTCCTTTTGGATCAGTAGTTATTTCCAGTTGATGTTTGTAGAAAGAAAATCCCCTTCACTCAAGATTTAGGTAGATTTTGAACTAAGGTTAGGACTTAGGTGATTCGGGCCTAGTCGAAGGTCGAGCCGCACAACAGAGTTTGTCAGGAAAACAAAGTCTCGACCCTGACCTCCGAAGTTATGAAGAACCAACTACCTGGTCATAGGTTGGGTCATGCAACGAAATTTAGTAGGAGAACAAAGTCACGACCCCCAGTCCCTGAGCGATGTGGGACCTAGTACAAGAAAACAATTGGCAGTGTGATTGGCTCACAGTGATGTGTTGGAAGAAACATGGAAGATGACATCAACATGACGTGGAAATACAGAGGACACGTGGCCAACATTTTGGGAATCTTTTGGTGGCCTAATGCGCCAAATCTAGGTGACACGTGTCACAATGCAGAAGGTGCCATGTGGCCTAGATGATGTTAGAATGACATAAGCTGATGATGTGGAAAATCCTTGAAGTTTGCACCAAGGGGTTTTTCTTTGAAGTTTTTCCTTTGTATTTTGTTTTTGGATTTTAATGAATTTAATGGGCCAAAATAGTGAAAAAGGACCTAAGTCAGACCTATAGGAAAATTGAACATCCGAACAAGTCAAGCCTATGGAAAAGTTGTGTTTGATTATAATAAAAATGCATAATAGCTGGAGTGGGCCAACCCATGACCTTCTGACCTCCCAACCAATGTTGAAAGGTGTGCCCAATAGTTATTTTTACCATGCATTTTAGTTTTATTGGTGACTTCACTAACTATAGAAGAGGACTAGAGTTGTTTCTAGTATTAATGGCGATTACAAAGAATGAAGACAAATCAGTGAGGACCACGGCTGGCATAGCACATTTATTGAGACTAGCTCAAACAAAATAGGCCATCCCTAATCCATATTTAACATTGTTAAGAATTTAATGGAAAAGATGGCTGGGTGCAAAAGAGCTAATTACAAAATAATAAATCCATGTCTGAGGTACAAGTTGATCTTATGATCAGTTTGTAAGCATGGAATGCCTCATTGGAGTGCACAATTTCAATGAGAATTAATTCACAGCATATGGAAACACTCAAAAGGCCATTCTATGCATTAACTCAGTTATCGTGACTGAGAAAAAAGGTTATAGTGGAATGGGGAGCATTGTTGAAGTGTGTAGGATGACTAAAAACTCATCGTCAATATGGGGGGCACCTAAATAACTGGTAAGTGATTCAGTACAACTGTGATGGTTGAGTGAACTAAGTCCATATCTACAATTAAATATGGTTACAGAGTGCAGACAACCTGATGGAACATGAACATACCATGCCATGTTGTAACACATTATCAGGTACAGAGACTGTAGAGACAACATCATTCCCAACACAACAGAGGAATAAAACAATGGACTCCAGTTGAGAAAAGTGGGAGAATATAGAATTGTTGTGAGTTACAGAGTGCAGCACTGTGAGTGTGTGGCTAAGCCAAGTGTTAGCAGAGATACAATATATTAGAGGGTTGAGACCAGAACTGGTTGAGAAACAGAGAGAATAGTTCAAAGGAGAACTGTCAAGTTGAAGTAAAAGAGTTGGTATTATAGTAGATTGAATCTATATTTATGTGTATATGTATTAGCCTTTGTTTTTAGTTTGAAAATTGTATGAAAAGTTTAACAGTGGCTCGAGCAGGTAGTTTCCTGCATTCATAAGAGGTTGGTGCCTCTTAGAAAGTAGTGGATTGTTATATGAAGGGGATCGGGGCCTCCTGTGAGTGGGTGCTCACAACCAAATTTATGTAATTAAGTAGGTGCCTAATTTACATCATAACAATAAATGAATTGGTGGTTTTATCCCTTTGGGTTTCCACGTAAAAAATATATGTGTCAATATGTGTGTGTTTCTCATTTGATGGATTGTATGTACACATGAATGAATTTTCTTATTGTTTATTTATATAGTATTGTGAATGCACTCACAAGTGACTGGCATTAGTGAAAATAAATAAATATTTGTTCTTAAAACTCTATGAACCTTACAATTACTGATTCACTCCCCTCTCTTAGTATTCCTTATTCCAACAAATTTCAATTTCTAATATTCTACAATTTTAGTAAATATCATGTTGATCTTTGACATAAATTTGAATATTTTATAGTTTTATACATTACCTACCTAACAATCAAGGAAATAAATTAATATTTTGTAAATATAATATCGTAAATTTTAGAAGAGTAAATTCTATAGGAATGAATCTTGATTAGAAAAATATTTTTATCATATATATAAATTAAAATTAAAATGTCCCTAAACTATATCATTTCTGTCTATAGTTTCATTTTAATCGAAATTTTAACATGAATTTTCATTTATATCTTTGTTTTAACCTTCACCCAAAATTTAATCAATACAAAACATTGAAACACATTGTATACAATAACATATTCAAAAAAATTATTAGAGGAAATGATATATTTATATTTATAAATATAGATTAATTTATTTTACAAAAATATCTCCATAATAAATCCTAACATGAAAATAATTTGCATAATGAATCCCTACACTAATTATCTATAACAATGCCATCAATAAATATGTGCAGTTTTCTTTCTCGAAACATGTTTGTAAGAGTTCCTAATTCTTAGAATCTATTATAATTGTTTGGAGAAGAAGATAATTTAGAGAATTTGTGAACTTGGTTATTTATTATTTCTTGACATTGCAAAATAAACTATAGATTAAAAACCCCGGATGTAGGTGACAATTAAGGACAGTGAGGTGGCCGCCAACTGGGTTGGCATGTGGCGAGACCACATGGCCTCCCGCAGGTTGGCACAGTGGTCCAAAAATGGCATTTACAATCGCCATAAATGCACCTTATGTGAGCGCTACCTCCAATCTGATAATCACCATCAACCTTGGCTTAAGGCAAACATGAATTCTCGGGAGAATATCACCTCTACTTATGCCTATCCACCCCTGCAATGCCTCTGCCCTCATTCAGTGACTACACCCAGCTCTCGCACAACCACAGGGAGACGGTGCAACCTCCCTTGTTGTATTGATTTTGGCTCGGGCATCCACTTCACCCACAACCTAGATTGTCATTTTATCATCCCTTCGGCCCTGGTTTCTCATCCCTCTGCTGAGTTATCCGCAATCTCCATTGTGACGTTGCCTCGCATTGTGCCCGATTCTAGATGAAATTCACATCTACCTACAAACAACATGGTGCAACATAGGATGCACATCCGTAGGGGTGGTAACTAAGGGAGCCTGAGTCACCCCAACACTCTCCTGCTTCGGATACCACTTCCTCTATGGCTGAGCAAATCCCAAGCTGTTACCCAAATATGCACAGTGGAAGAGGTCGCCTCCACTTGGTGGCCTTTGCCTGGCCCCCCAGCAGCTTCCCCTCCATTTCTTCCCCATCTCCAGAGGCACTCCACCCACTCCTCAACTGCATTCCCAGAATGCCCAATTCACCTTTGGCTCCACCCTAAACAAGCCCCTCATCATAAGCAGCATAACCATATGCTTTCATGAGGAAAAGCAGAGCTCTAAGGCATAAGCCACTGAGGCTGGTGGATGCATCACGACAACTGAGGAGAAAGGAACAATGGGAGGTGGCCACACCAGGGCAATTGGGATATCAAACATTGCTGGTGGTGGGCACACCACAGCAGGGTGCAGCCACACCAAAGCCAAACCAGAACTGGCTTAGACGAGCATTCAAGGAATAGGGAAGTGGAGCCAGGAACAGCAGACCAGACGTGTAGGGAAGGAAGTGAACGAGGCACCACAAACAAACATGGTAATGGCGACACAGAGACATCGCTGCTGGCAAGTGGCAACATGGATGAGTATAGATGCTTCATCATGGAGGCGCACCCTCCATCGCTGCCACGTCCCTAGCCTTCCACCTCGATGCTGTGTCAGCCTCTTTGTCTGCCACCTTTCTGCCACTTAGTGTGCCACGTGTCTGCCACATAGTCTGCCACTCAACATGCCACATGTCTGAGGTTCATTGGGACTCTATTTTTTAGCTTTCTGTTTTTAATGGGATTTTGGGGAAAAACTATAAGATTTTCGGCTCTTCAGCTGGTTTTTTTTTTTTTTTTTGGTCTCATTAGATACAATGATACAAAATTGGATGCTTTGCTGGTTTCCTTTGCATGGGCAACAAGCTAATTTTCTGAACTTTTGGCTACAGACTGGTTTCTCTTATGGGCAGTTCAAATCTAGACTTTTGCTGGTTGATGCCATTCCTCTGGCATGGTTAAGTACAGGGTTTGGCCTTAGTGTATGATATCTTTTTTTCATTAATAGAATTAGCATAAATTTGAAAAAAAAATTATAGATTAAAAAAAAGATTTAGTAATATGTGGAGGGACACTATTAAGAATTAATTAGTTGTGAAAAGTTGTGATACCTAGAATTAAATGAAATAGATGTACAAAACCAACCCTCCTGAGAATTGAAAATTAGTTATTAACAAGATCATCTCCCTTCTAACTAATTACTAATACGGAATTACATGTATTCAAAATACATTCGAAATTACATATATTTAAAACAATAATATATTCAAAATATTTTTATATGTTTAATTCATATATTAGTTTTTATGATCTTATTAGTAACCTTAGTGATATTTTTTATTTTATTTATTTTATTTTATTTTTCTGTTGGATTGAGCCACCGAGCTTTGAATCTCATAATTTACATAATGCCTAGAATTAAATGAAATAGATGTACAAAACCAACCCTCCTGAAAATTGCAAATTAGTTATTAACAAGATCATCTCCCTTCTAACTAATTACTAATAGGGAATTACATGTATTCAAAATACATTCGAAATTACATATATTTAAAACAATAATATATTCAAAATATTTGTTAGAGGAAAAGATATATTTATTAACATTCAAAAACAATTATATATATTCAAAACTATTAACAGACAATACAATAATATATTTTAAATATTTATTAGATGGATAGATATATTAATAATCAAAAAAGAAAACCATCTCTTATTTTTTTTTTATAAAAATGCTATTTGAGATCTTTTTAAGATGTATACAAAATGGAGATGCGATAATTTAGAGAATTTGTAAACTTGGTCACTCCTTTTTCTTTTCTTTTTTTTAAATACATTGTTTCTTGACTTTGACTTTGCACAACAGACTAGATAAAAAAAACCACCAAAATATTCTTGAAGGAAATCAATTATTTGAAACATTTACAAAGACACAAATTATTTCAAGAGTATTGTCAAGGTTGTAAATTATTGACAATATTTTTCAATATATATTTAGTAATGCCTTGAGGGACACTATTAATAATTAATTAACTTTCAAATGTTATGATACCTGGAATTAAATGAAATAAATGTGCAAAATCAATCCTCCTACAAAGTGAAAATTAATTCTTTATAATTTCGTCTCCCTTCTTCATTGCTAACTAATAACTAATAAACAATTACATATACTCAAAATTACTAACATATATTTACAAACAATAATATATTCAAAGTATTGATTAGGAAAAAAGATATATTTCCAAAGGATGGAAAATTACAAATATTCACAACTACTCATAAAAAATTGCATACAATAAAATATTTACCAGCGGAAAAGTTATATTTATAAACATTGAGAAGAAATTGTTTATTTTTTTTAATAAAATTGCTATTCAAGATCCATTTTTAAAATATATAGAAAATAAAAGTGATAATTGTTTGGAGAAGCACACAATTTAGAGAATTTGTAAACATGACAGCTCATTAAACAATTTTAAAAATATATTATTTTCTCACATTACAAAACAAATTATAGATAATAAAAAAGAAAAAAGAAAAGAACATCAATATATTTGGGAAATAAATCAATTATTTCAAACATTTGCAAATAAACAAATTATTTCAAGAGTAATAATGAGGCTGTAAATTATTAAAAATATTTTTCAAGATATATTTAATTTTACATATGGGGATATATTGATAATTAATTAGCTGTAAAAATTTGCAATACTTAGAATTAAATGAAATAGATGTACAAAATCAATCCTACTCCAAAGCGAAAATTAATTCTAGACAAAATCGTCTCCTTTCTTCATCAAACTAATTACTAAAAGACAATTACCTATAGTGAAAATTAATTCTTGACAAAATCGTCTCCCTTCTTCATCAAACTAATTACTAATAGACAATTACATATATTAAAAATTACTAATAGATAATTGCTTAGAATTAAATGAAATAGATGTACAAAATCAATCCTACTCCAAAGCGAAAATTAATTCTAGACAAAATCGTCTCCTTTCTTCATCAAACTAATTACTAAAAGACAATTACTTATAGTGAAAATTAATTCTTGACAAAATCGTCTCCCTTCTTCATCAAACTAATTACTAATAGACAATTACATATATTAAAAATTACTAATAGATAATTGCATATGACACTGTATTCAAAATATTTATTAGAGGAAAATATATATTTATAAACATTTAAAACAAATTCTCTCAAAAAGTTTTATCAAAATGTTGATGATGATGATGGTGGTGGTTAACGTCCACTGAGACCAAATTGGTCTATCGGACCTATAATTCTCTTAGTTTTTAATTGTCTGGCTCCTCCTTAGTCAAGGTCCAATTTTACGATATGTGTTTCCTCCTAAGAGGTCACAGTTTCAAAACCAGAGAGGCTTAGAGTATGTATGCCTTCCTAAATTTAGTAGTGAAATCAGGTTTAGAGTTTGTATGCCTTGCTAAACTTAATAGTCAAATCACTTTGCGAAAGTAGATCTCTTGTTTCATAAACAAGGAGATCTCATAATGTCATACACCACCAATGTGGTGTGGTCTTGACTTTAAAATTGAATTAAAAAAATTATTTAACCCCAATAAAAATAGTGAAAAAATATTATTAAGTTACACCACAAACAATCAAACATAACCTCTAGCATTTTGGCAGGGTCTACGAATAGCCGTCACAAATGGAATTTGATTGCTTGCAATATTTAGTGACTCCATGATCACAATTCAAAAATATTATCATTCCAAGAAACCTTTATGGGAAGATCAGAACCTCCTTGAAGCAAGAATACGAATGCAGATTGGAAAAATTTGACATATCAGACTCTTTCATTTTAACTCTTCCATATAAAATGAGGAAACAATACATCCGTTGATGACCAAGAAAATAGAGGAATACACCTTGATGAGGGGATTCTTTCCCTAGACGAAGGCACTACCCTAGTAAGTCATATCCCATGAGCTTAATGCCGCAATCAAACGGGTAATCAAAGGTAATTATGAGAATGAGCAATTAGATTACCCAGAGTATCAGAATTATAATTAATGTATTAACCATTGAACACTTGATAAGACACCCGGATGCTGCGTCGAACACCCGGATGCTGCGTCGAACAAGAAAATGCTTTGCGAAGAGGATTACAGATGGGGATGTAGTAAATTATGTTTCATGCAGAAGGACATGTGGAGACCAGGATCAGTCCCTATTGATTCAACGTCATAGGAATTACAAGTTAGGAGCCGCTCAAATGTTAAATAATCTTAGTTCGTTTGAATCTGTTAGTTAGGAGAAGGATTTTTTGCACAGATGCGGTAGATTACTGATGAAGTCACTGATCAGAGACATTAAATTGGAAGTGATGGCCAATGGAGCCTTAGGAGAAGAAGCAAGGTAGTATAAAAGAGGAGTACATCCCCTAAACTGTGTAATGGAGTATGTGGAAGTCTTAGTGTTGGGAAGCATGGCCTCTCCCAGCACAGAGGGTAGCAGAAATGGCAGAAAATATCCTCTGTCAAATGCAATGGAGGTGATTTTAGGCTCAATCTGAAGGTCGGGGGAGAAAATCAATTCGGAAGCTCGTTCTCACTTCTCACTGCTTTCTCGAAAGATGGGAGAACAGAAGTAGGAAGTGGAATGCCTCCAGATATGGTGATGACGTTGGAAAAGAAGGTGGACACCTTAAATATCAAGGTGGACTGTATTGAAGTCAAATTGGACTTGGCGATTGTTTTTATTTTGAAAGAAGTTTTTGGTCTTAGCGACCCTCCCTCTCTAAACATCAATGAAGGACAACAAACTGGTGACCCTCATGTTGTTTTGTTGAATTCTATAGAGTGTTTTTTTTGTCAATATATAAGATAAATAATGTAAAAATCTTTATATGGAAGTGACCTAGCAGAAATAGATTGTTTAGTATGACTTCTAATCTATTATAAAAGAAAAATTATTTTTAGATGTAAGGGTTCTGTTTTCCAGCTGAATCAATATAATATAATTGTTTTTATATTTTTATATATAAATAAATAGGAGTCATCATAATTGTTGGGAGAAATAGACAATGTAAAGATTTTGTAAATCTGACCTATCGATAAAAAAAGCTCAAAAATAAATTATTTTGACTTTGCAAAACACAATATAGAGAAAAAAACATCAAAATATTTTTGAAGGAAATAAATTATTTCCAACATTAGCAAAGAAAAAAATTATCAAAAAAGAAAATTATTTCAAGAGCAATGTTGACCCAGTAAATTATTAAAACTACTCTTCAAGATATATTTAATATTTTATTAAAAATTAATTAGTTGTTAAAAGTTTTGATACATAAAATTGAATGAAATAGATGTACAATATCAATCCTCTTGCAAACTATTGACAAGATTGTCTCCCTTTTTCATCACCGACTAATTATTAATATACAATTACATATACATGTAGAAATGTAACTAAGTGTAACAATCACAAACATTACATCCAAATCCAAACACATAAACACACAAACCACTCAAAGCATCCAAACACAGTCTTACAAACCATTCAAAGCAAGCAACATAGGCTTAAAGAATAGAATGATATGGTCATGTCAAGCAAAGAAAACATAATGAAAATTTTGAAGTATGATGTTTATTTCAAACATATGCATAATAATGATAATCTAAAAAATGGACATTGTTACTCTCAAGTGGAACGAGTCTAGGTCCATCTATGTCATGCCCCCAAGCCTACGATAGTCTTCCAACTGTGCTAGACGAGGTGCGGCACTACCAATCGTTTTCTTTTCACCAATACTTACGATTGTAGACTACGCCTAACATTCCACTTTTCCTACTTAGTTTGTGTTTCGCAACCAAGTATTATTAATGTGCCTTTATACCAATGAACACCCATACACATTCATTATCAACAACATTATACAAGAGAAATGCACAACAGTATAAAGGGAGGGGCAACTCCCTGCAATATGAGTATGCCCGATATCATTATATTATACAATCTTCATTTTCCAAAGCACAAGTTAAATCTTGGGAAACTGCAAATTTACACATAGCCAATTTTTCACAACTTCGGCAAACTCAGTGGCCTAGCTCGTCGGCACCTCCGCACGGTCACCACACGACTCACCAACCCTTCGTTCACCTTGTCGCACAATCGTGTTGTTTGCCCAACTCGGGCGCGCTTCCAAGTCGCCACACACGGGCGCCTCTGCCGGAGACACACCTCCGTTCACAATCTCAACACTTCACCAAGTCACCGTGCACACTTTCACGACGGGCGGGCGCTCACCCGAGTCACCAAGACACCTGTGCCAAGTCGTCGCACAAACCGGGCGCTCCTTCGTTTTATCGTCGGGCACCTTCGCACAAAGAGGGTGCTCCTCCGTTTCCACCGTCAGGCGCTCCGTCGCATAACCCGGGCACCACACACCCGTGCACACCCTCACCCAACCGCCAGGCGCTCCTGCGCGCACCTTCACCCACAACCACGCTTCACCGTGCACGACCGCCCAAGAACGGGCACATACTTAAATCTGCAGCTTTCCCCTTAGACTTGCGCACTTAGACTGCGCCACTACCTTGTGTAGCGAAGATGTATGAGCGTTGAGTTGATTTTTGAATGAAGTTCAACGCACTCCCATATATATGCGTTGTAGGGGAGGTCATGGCTTGCCCAGCCGACCTCACCCATGCCCTTGCTCCATCGCAGAAGCCCCTAAACCATTAAGTCGGTCTCTGCACATGCTACACGCCATATAAACGTGCTTGCCTCCTCTCCTTATGTGCATTATCCCCATCGCATAACCAAGGAGCTCGCACATCCATCATTGCACTTCATGCTAGAGCTGCAGGTCGTTACATCCTCCTCCACCTGAAATCGTTGTCGTCCTCGACAACATACCATCCTGGCAACCATCTGTCACCAAGATCATCCATACCAAGGTATACACCCCATCGGTATGTCATACATCGAAAATCATCTCAATCCATGATCATCGACCATCCTTTCACAATCTCCACATGCTACTCTCCATTGTGGAAGGCTGACCCCTTCATCTCAAGCTACATGCCCACTGCAACATATCGTGTCAACCTCATCATGTGTCGTCCTCATGTGAACCGCTGCCATGATACTCCAAAAAATAATAACACATCTCTGCACACTGTCGACCCCCATGCCTGAACTAGTCGAGTAGCTAATCCAAATGTCACACTCAAACCATGAGAATGCACATCCTCATGCCACCATCAGTTGTTTCTCTGAACATCCTGTCACATCATCAACTCGATCAAGAATCCATCTCCATACAAGTGTAAGCCATGCTCAGGTCCATGAAGTAGCCCTCATCTCATCTGCAACATGCTGTCCATGATGTTTGGTGTCAATGTGCTGCATAAAATTAGCCACACTTATCCCAACATCATCCATATGTGTGCCTCCTCAATATGAAGAGACCATCTCATCAAACTCCAACTCTCAGTGTGCCACATCCAGGTCCATGAAGCAACCTCCATCATATCTACAATGTGCCATCCCTTAAGTCTGCCATAGAAACATGTATACACCTGTCTCATCTATCCATGTGCTACCCATGATCGTAGATCAATCAGATCCCAAGTGTCAAAAGTAGTTGAGTCTCGGCTCAACCCATGCCCAAGTGTTGCCACCAAGGAATCATCATCATCATAACTCCATCACTCCAAAGTGTCTCATATCGATCCTCCACATCAAGTCACTCTTTCAAGCCATTCCCATGCATAGTACTTGAAAGTATGCACCCCATCCTGCATCAAAGTCTCTGACCTCAGCTCCTCAATGCATCAAATCCTCCAAGTCCA
>APFE030275510.1:16226-34429 GCA_000404065.3 Pinus taeda
CAGCTCTCCATGTAGTAGGAATGCTCCATAGTCTACTCACAACTCCATCCAAGTCCATGGCCTTGTTGTACAAGAGTGCACAACCTCTCCATCGGCTCATAAGTAAAACATCTCCATGTCACACCAGCAAATCCACCTGCGCAACACCCCTGCCTCGACACTCCTCATTGGATGCCCATAAGTGACACCTCTACAAGTGCTCCCACATAATGTCCCTGCATAAGACTCCCATGCTCCATGTCTCCAACCTAATGTCCATGACTAAGTTGTCATGTAGTCCAACCAAGTAGACCCATCAAAACAATCGGTCATCCTCACCCAAGTCTGCAATCTTCAGTCTAGTGAACTCGGTCACCCAACCATATCATCATCACATGAGTCTCTCCATCACAGCTCCCCGACTAAAGGTTCCACCAAGACTATCTCTTGGTCTCAGCCATGAGAAGTCCACCCAAGCAATTCAAGTGTGTGCCCTTCAATCTATCCATGAGTCTTCCCGGGCACTTAGCTAATGTGACTAAAGCATGACCCCTTCCTCTGCAACGATCATCATGTTCCACCCTTGTGATGGGCCTTTGTACCTTCTACCATAAGGTCACAAACAACCCCAACAAGTCTTGCAACAGTCAACAATCCTTGCTTCTCCATACAAAGTCTTATCATAAACATCCATGGTAAGATGCTCCCTAGCATCGGCAAACTAGCTTTGCCCTTCCTTGCATACGGTCCATCTACCAAATGCTCAAGTGAAACACAAGTATCAATACTTACTTCATCATCATCATGAGGTTCCTCCATGGGAGTATCCTCATCTGTCCATGTCCGCAAATTGCATGATCTTGGTCCAACTTGATAAATCTCAAGCTCATCCTCCATCATGGTCATGCCTGCAGCATCTTCAACTATCACGACTTCCTCTTCCTTGTTTGCACAATCTGCAACTTCATCTTGCTCCATTGTCCATCCAAGTTGAAGAAGTTTGTCTTCAACATTCTTTTCCAAGACTACAAGCTTCTCTCGAATCAAGGGATTCTCCTCTTTCATCCGCTTCAACCTGTATAAGGTAAGCAAGAGCTTCCCTTCACATTCTTCCAAACCTGCCATGCCTTGTCTTTCAGCTTGGCCCAAGCACTAATGCTTCACCCCTGCTAAACCTGTTTCACCATTCACCAGCTTCACCAAGTTCCCTGCAACCATGAACCGTCCCTTGTTCCACTTGTATGTGAAACTAGCTTCCTTCACCTGCAAGTACCCGCTTTCACTATCAGTTCGTCACGAGCAACCTTGCTCTAGTACCAGCTCCAACCGAGCTCTGATACCAACTCACGATAGTGTAGTGGGATCAGCACTTCATCGTCAACCCGGTCATCAGCCTGCTCTGATACCAATTGTCACAATAGTGCAGTGGGATCAACACTTCATCCGCAAATCCCCTCCGCACTTCACCTGCTCCGATACCAATTGTCACGCCCCCAAGCCTACGGTAGTCTTCCAACTGTGCTAGGTGACTACCAATCGTTTTCTTTTCACCAATACTTACGATTGTAGACTACGCCTAACATTCCACTTTTCCTACTTAGTTTTTGTTTCGCAACCAAGTATTATTAATGTGCCTTTATACCAATGAACACCCATACACATTCATTATCAACAGCATTATACAAGAGAAATGCATAACAGTATAAAGGGAGGGGCAACTCCCTGCAATATGAGTCTGCCCGATATCAATATATTATACAATCTTCATTTTTACAAAGCACAAGTTAAATCTTGGGAAACCCCAAATTTACACAGCCATTTTTTCACAACTTCGGCAAACTCGGTTGCCCAGCTTGTCGGCACCTCTGCACGGTCGCCACACGACTCACCAACCCTTTGTTCACCTTGTCGCACGATTGTGTTGTTTGCCCAACTCGAGCGCGCCTCCAAGTCACCACACACGGGTGCCTCTGCCCGAGACACACCTTCGTTCACAATCTCAACACTTCACCAAGTCACCGTGCACACTTGCATGACGGGCGAGCGCTCACCCGAGTCGCAAGACACCCGTGCCAAGTCGTTGCACAAACTGGGTGCTCCTCCGTTTCACTGTCGGGCACCTTCGCACAAAGCGGGTGCTCCTCCGTTTCCACTGTTGCGCACTCCATTGCATAACCCGGGTGCCACACACCCATGCACGCCCTCACCCAACTGCCGGGCGCTCCTGCCCGCACTTTCACACATAACTGTGCTTCACCGTGCACGACCGCCCAAGAACGGGTGCATACTTAAATCTGCGCTTTTCCCCTTAGACTTGCGCACTTAGACTACGCCACTACCTTGTGTAGCGAAGATGTATGAGCGTTAAGTTGATGTTTGATTGAAGTCCAATGCTCTCCCATATATATGCGTTGTAGGGGAGGTCATGGCTTGCCTAGCCGACCTCACCCACGCCCTTGCTCCATCGCAAAATCCCTTAAACCATTAAGTCGGCCTCCACACATGCTACACGCCATATAAACATGCTTGCCTCCTCTCCTTATGCGCATTATCCCCATCACATAACCAAGGAGCTCGCACATCCATGGAAATTTCGGTCATATTTTGATAAAATCTGACATGAATTTTTCTAAATCTAAGTTATAGTTGTCAAACTTCAATATTTTAGGTGCCTTAGAAGTTTTTGATGGTGTTGAATCTATTTCCACCATAGAAAACAAGATTCAAACACTACTACTCCAAGATTTTTTGAAATTTGTTTGCCTGGTAGACGACTCCTAGCATTATAAATTAAATTATTGATAAATGTAGATAAGCATCAAAATGGTTACCTCATCATACATCTCATATTGTAAAGAAGAAAACAATCCTAAATTTTTTTTTTCCAAAGAAAAAAGCGAACTTCTTTATAAGTAATAAAAAAGTTACAAGCATATGCAAAAGCATTTCTGCTCATCCCGAGCACTGAGAATCCCATCCTGCAGTAACTGTCAAGTAACAGTCTAGAAACCGTAGGCATGAAAACAAAAAACCATAGCTAAAAGCTATCACTGCGTCGCTGTCGTGATCAGGCAGGCCTAGTCCCTGTGTAAACGGTTTTTTCAGCCAGAGTCAAAAAAGATCCAATAGGTACAAAAATAGCAGGGCCTCCCGGTCAGGGAAAACGACCCGCGAATATACAAAAAGAGTTTTGATAGAGTGGTTTAAAAAGTCTGAGATGTAAATTGAAACTTGTGAGGAGGAAGCCGAGTCCCAACAACAAAAAACCGGACGGGGAAAAGGACAGCATCTTAAGTCACAAGAACCACGGCGAAAAGGATTTTAAGAGTCTGGAGCGAGGAGAGGATGGAGATCCGACACAAGGATATGTTCATTTTGCAGTTCTGAGATCATCCACGCATCCACAACGAGCTGTAAACCTTCCTTAGAAGCCCCGTCCGCTTCTTCATTTCTATCCCTATAGATGTGATCAATGAAAAAAGGATTAAAGCGGGATTTTAAAGATTGTATTTCTTCCAGCAGTGGACTTAACATGTAGTTTTGACACCTGAATTTTCCAGTGACCCAGTTTATGACATTGAGAGAGTCTCCATAGATCTGAACGGCGAGGATGTTTTTTCTGATGAGCCAGCAGAGGAAGAGTTTTAAGGCAAAACAATCCTGTGAAGTATAATTTTATTTTAAATTATTATACTATTAATTATAAAAATAATTAATGCATAATTAAAAAGCCAGATACACATATAACAAGATTTTTAATCATAAAAATACACTTTTTTTATAATAGATATTTTTAATTTATAAATAGATTTTATTATCGTTTGTCATGTATTCTTGGTTTCTGACGATGTTGCGGCCTGTCTCATTTTATTCGAAGAAAGACGAATAGCGTCCCTAATAAATTCCATGACCCCTTCACGGTCATCACAACTGGTTTTCGTCGAAATGGCTGACTGTTGACCAAAGCCAGTCGTCGCATCATGCATGTGGCTTCCGTAGAATTCGCAGACGAACGCGGGAATAAATTAAGAAACTGGGATGTTGTTATTTGTACTATGATGAAGTGAGCTGGTGGTAGTCAGAAACCCTTTCACACAGCCCATTGAAACCAAAAAAGATATTTTAGTCTCCACGAAGTTTGTGATCTATAATTAACAATCGCTTCAAATATTACATTAACAAGTCCGTGCCTTGACTGGAGTTTGACCGTTGTTTTTATTAATATATTAAAATTACATGACCAAAGGAAGGTTGTCAAAACTTATTAATTCTATCAGTGAATGGTCTATGATAAAAGTCAGAGAGTTAATCATTTTGTTGTTATTTGATCATCAAGATCCCAAAATACAATAACATGTTTTTCTTAGAAACACTATATGCTTGCCTATTGAGTTTTCTAGAAACACGAAGCGTTAAAAATGAGTAAAAGTATCTTTTAGTTTTGATATTTTTCCAAGGTAATAGTCTCATGTTGTGATCTCTGTAAGTCTTTTTATCCAATTTATAATGAACATAGAGTCTCTAAAGACTTGTAAATGATCTACTCCTTTTTCAATTGCAAATATCAGTAGTGATTTTAAAGGTAAGAGCTTTGCATAGTTGTTTGACCTTGCTCCCAAGCCCATTTTTAGAGAGAAAGAAGGAGTCTCTGAAAGATGAAGTACACATCCTCCACCACATCCACAATGGTCTCCTTGAGAAGCCCCGTCAAAGAATGCCCAAGGATGTGATCTATCAATGACTACCAAATTGAGAATTATATTATTGTCCTTTTGGTCCTTTTGGAGAAGGTAATAAATAGCTAAGATATGTGTCGTAGAAAACTCAATAGGAATGAGACAATCTTCAATGTACGTTAACTCTATTTCTTGTGAGCCAAAATCCCCAAACTATTAAAAGGGGTAAAGAATCGATGTGCTTTGTTCTCCGTCAGTGAGAGACATTGAAACCAATACTCCATTAACTCTTCATGTTAATAAATACCCATCTATCTGAGCTTTGACATAACATATTTCCAAACACCTTTAAAATAGAGACACACCAAGAACAAATGTCTAACATATTCTTCATCAGCTCTGCATAGAGCATGCATCTTTTAGTAACTTGAAAACATCTCCTTCTCAAATTGGCCCAAGATGGCATTTTGTTAGCTAGTGAACACCACATGAAAAGTGTTAATTTTGCAAGACCTTTACATTTTCCATAAAAGTTTCCACTAGTCCTCACGAACATCTTACAATTAATCATAAATAAGAAAGGTATATCTAGCTTTTGGCATTTAAACACCATGAGGATCATGGGACCAAATCAGCTCATCCTCCTCATGTACTAATTTGATATTTGATGCATGTAAACCGCCAATATATCTAGTCTAGAAATGATGAAGGTGCGATGGTATGCCTAAATGATTAGTCGAGACCCAACTGTGAGTCCACAGATTAGTTTTTCTTGTATATACAAATTGGCTTAGGTAAACAAGGCCATTGACATAAAGGAATTCAATCAGTTTTTTTAGAAGTTTGTGACAATTAAGACTTTGAGTCCAAGGATTGAGACCAACCTTTAAATGTGAGCAATCACCCATTTTCCATCCGAAGCCCAAATCGATCAAAGAGAAAGAGGAGACAACAACTTTCTAGAGGATAGAAACAATGGTTTTTGGTTTATTGGGTAAATGAATCAAGTCGTCTAACTACAAAGGTTGCATATATTTCATATACACCACTTCTGTCCAAAGAGAGTGAGTTTTCAATAAAATCCATCTAGCTTTAGATGCTAAAGGTTCTGAAAACAAATGTAAGTCCTTTAAACCCTAGCCTCCAAAAGATTTAAGAGTAGTTATCCTTGTCTAGTTTACCCATGGAAGAAAAGAGTGATCTGATGAACTTGACCATATAAATTTACCACAGAGTTTCTTTATCTTATTTAAACTATCGCTTTGAATATAGGAAAGTGACATTTAATAAACTAGCATTGCATAAAGGGTTGATTTGATAAGAACTAGTCTTCGAGCTCTAGAAAGCCATCTTAAGCTCCAATGTTTTATACTCTTCTTGATTTTTGCTATTAACCAAACCTAATTTGAAAATTTATATGTGTTAGGCTTTAACTTGAATCCCAATTATTTCAATCCCACATCAATCTCAACTACAACAAAGGGGAAAGTACCTTTATAAAAAAGCCAAATCTTCAACATTGATCCCACAAATACATAAAGTTAATCTTCATACTTGTAGCAGTTTCAAAGAGAGCAAGAGAAATTTTTATGGTCATACCATATCTGCTTGTACCATCAAAAAATATAAAGACATCATCTAGAAATATTAAATTTGAGGCGTAGAGCCCAAAAACTACACAATTATTTTAGAGAACCCCTCCTTTTAGCCTCCCTAAGAATTCAATTTAACCCTTCAACTGTACCAATAAAAAGAGTAGAGGCGATAATGAAAATCCTTGTCGGAGACCTCTTTGAGCATGAAAAAAATTAAGGTTGATCCATTAGTAACTATAATGAAGGAAATAGAGTTTATGAAGCTCATAATCTAGTCAAAAATAGGAAGACTAAACCACATATGTGTAAGCAATAAACGAATATAGATCCAACTTACCGAAGATGTTCTTTTGAAAGGTCAATGTATTCAGAATAACAACTTTTATATTCCTTAATTTTAGACAATGTAGTCCTTCTTGGGCTACTCCAATAGCTTCATGGATCTGACACCCTTCAAGGAAGCGAAACTACTCTTTTGATATCACTTTAGATAAGATTGGATTGAAACGACAGGCTATGACGTTAGCAATGACCTTATATACACAATTGCACAAAGATATTGGCCTTGAATAAATGACCTTATATACATAATTGCACAAAGATATGGGCCTTGACTAGAGTTTGGGAAAACTTTTCATAATTTATTTGTCAAACGAACAATGGGATAGTCATTACTAGATGCTACCTATGAATGTAGGTTGACTCATCATTGTTACTAAAGGAGAACACACCACATGTCCATTAGGGGGCAAGATTTCACTCTTTATAGATGCATGTGCATCTTGGTCCGTTAACTTATTTCCTTTCGTCTAAGGTAAATGGACTCTTAGCCTTGACTAGAGTTTCAGTTTTTTTGTTTTGTTTTGTTTTGTGTATTTTATTTTTTTCAAATTTCTTTTTAATTTTCATTTTTTATTGTGAACTATTAACTAATATAATCTTATGTAAAATTAGCATAGTAAATGTAGTTGATATACACTCATCAACACCATTTTTTACCTTTTCAATCAACATTTGAAGATGACATTTGTATATCAATCACTTTTACTTGTGTGCTTATGCCAATAGATGGCCCATGTGCATGGGATGGATTCAAAGACAATGGTTGACTATGGTTAATTTTCACTAACTACAGTTAAAAATGTTTTACAAGGGTTGACAATGGTTGACCATGGTCACTAAGGGTTGACCATGGTTAAACAAGGTTGATGAGGTTGACCATGGTCAACCATTAACATGGCAATGTACTTATGTTACATTAATTTAACAATGTGACATTAATGTTGATGATTGTTACCTCTGCATTGTCCTGTCATGAAGGAATCCCTCAATACCAGGATCCCAAGCCATCATGTCCAACATGAAGCTCCCCTTGCTCCATTAACTACCCTACCAGGTACAAGTACCAAAAGCCCTTTGCATACCATCAATGAGTAGGGAATCTTGATAATGTCGCACCATGTCCAACCCCTCATGAAGCGGCCCTACCAAGTAGTCCATCTCATACACTCCAAGAGTAAACTCCTGAAGGTACCACCCAATCCCTATCGAGATAAAGTCTCGCTCACATGAGCTTCTCCAGATATTATCCTGGTGACCAACCTTCCATACTAATGAAGTTACTGACACGATCAATGACTCATTAAAGGCCAATGGAAAATCTAAATGATCTCCCCATGTAATAGCCAACTCATCACTAAATATTGCTGAGCTGTGAAGTACTCTATTTCTTAGGTCCCCTGCTAGTCTCAAAAGGGTGCCACCATGTTGGTGTTGCGCCACTCTAACTATGAAATACTCCCCATCGTAACCAAATAGTACCCTCCTCTCCTAGACTCGATGACAAAAAATCTGTGAAGGCCAAGCTCATCTTGCCGAGGCATCTCCATGATGCCAATGTCTACCCATCCATTGCCAATCTCGGTCCTAAGCAAGAACATGATAAATATTCCTCGCCATATAGTGGAGGTCTCAGTGATCCCCCATGTGTCAAATCCAAGGTGAACTAGATCACCCTCTGCCATGTCTCTGATCATCACAAAGTGGAGTGACCTATCAGCTAGTTGAATCCCCGAATCCCATAACAATATTTGTTGTGACATAGTCCTGATGACTGTTGGAACCCTACTATTCCATATCTTTGCTCCCTGTGTGTAATCAATGTATAGACTAAGCATGTCGTCAATCAACCAGGTGAACTCAAAATTTCCCTGCGCCTGCCATACCACATCATGAAATCTGTGATCCTGCCTCCTCAAAGCGCACCTCGATATTTCCTAGAGTCCAAACATATTCTTGTAGATGAGGTCTACCATCCACTGCACCTCATGCTCATATAATGCCTCATACTATCTCGCTACAAGTGCACCATGCAACTCCCTCGCAATCATTCCCCTAAGTGTGATCCCAGGGGTGGAACATATGCTACCTCGGTAGTAAACCGTGACATCTCTAAGTCTTTATCTCTCAGCTTGTGCACCCACCAAATGTCTCAACTAGAGAGTCTCCCTCTT
Organism: Pinus taeda; assembly: GCA_000404065.3. Lineage (NCBI taxonomy): Eukaryota > Viridiplantae > Streptophyta > Pinopsida > Pinales > Pinaceae > Pinus > Pinus taeda. Next base: position 24,990 of record APFE030275510.1, read on the forward strand.
TCCCATGACACATTGTGTCTCATCCATCTACCTAGGGTGAGCGTCCCATTTCTTGCTTCTTGTACTGAGAGCATCAAAGTGCAACAACCAAATGCCCTGCGACTGTAAGCAATACTAGAATGTGATATGTGGGTAAGTCCCCAAGCGTATGACCAAGAGTTTGTTGGGATACTGAAGAGTAACCCTATGGACATCCCTCCCTTCACCTTGTATATGTTGATAAGCCAATCGAAGACCTGTCCCGACTGAACATGTTGTTCCTAGATGCTCAACAACATCTCCATCGATCCAGGGTGAGTTGATCCTGATGGTAAATACAACGTCCATGCCCATAAGTCTCCTTGGAGGCAACACTCCAAGAGTCCATTGTATCCCACCATATGTCACTACATACCACCAATTATCCCTATACTCATTGTGATGTCAGTTTCTCCTCCTACTCCACAATGCATTCTAGCACACTATGACATACCACAATGCACCTCCATGTCCACCTACCAACCACTGCTCAACATTGGATGCTCTTACACATCCTTGGGTGTCATGGCCTAAAGTTGTGATAGTACGCTTCAGCCTGCACCTGACTGACATCATCACCTCTATAGTCACATCACCAAGTCCTTTGATGGACAGATCTCCATATCTTAGATAAGTGGATCTCTCCCCTTGATCCTCCCTAAGATATCTAACATGTGAATTTCCCTATGTACCTGTGGGGATGTCCTTAAGGTGATGCTCCTTGGTGACCATTGTGCCCCATATATACATGGGAAATCCTCCTCTCCATACAAGGAACTATCTGGTGGCTTTTCAATTCCACCACCTCTGACAACCTCCTGCCAAGGTACACTGATCATCCTATGCCCCCAGACAAGGCCAACATGCCAAGACAACTCATGGAGTCTTCTTGTCCCATGGGTGTGTGGTCAACTATCTCGACCAATGTGTCAATCAGGTCTAGCAAAGGAAACTCCCATAAGGGTGGCTCCTGTGTCACGCTATGTGTATCAACATGCTCCTCAAAACCTTACGTGGCCTCAACCTCCTGTTCGAGCTCCTCATTAGTCTCCTGATGTCTAAAACCAAGTGTCCACCAACAAAATCGCATCCGGGTTTCATCCTCTAACTTCCGCCTCTACATGGTGGTCCAACCCTTGAACTATAATTCTCCTTCTCCTATTCATCCAAGTAATGAGGCATCGTAGGATGGCCAGACTAACCATACGTGTGGGTGTTGTATTGCTAGGATGCGTGTGTATGTACTTGGCTTCTATGTTGGTTATGTATCAGCTATTACATCGCCTCTAGAATTTGTTAGTTATGCGTCACCAATTGTTGGCACTACCTCATCAACTCCTCCATGATCTTATTATCCTCCCCATAGCTAGCCAAGATCATGCTTTGATATGACTATAATATTCCTAGGGAATATTTACAGTAAATAACAAAGAAAACATAGACATAAAAACCATGAAAATCAAACACATGAATCAGTGCATGAAATTGCACCAAAAACTACTTTGCTAAGCCATTTTATTATAATATGAAGAGGGCACAATGAGGTGTTGGAAAGAGTGCATATGGGCTTGCTCAAGGAAAGCTAGTTAAGACCAAATGAATAATAATAAGTCCCTCCCAAATCTGATGCGGCTCTCTCCTATCTTTACGTTGAAACTGTCAAGAAATATGTTGTTAGTTGTGAAGAATTGTTGCTAGGGCCTCGTCTAGTGCTTGGAAAATTCTGGGAAATTAACCTCGATCTCTCCACCAAAAGCCCACAAAAAGCCACGAAGGAATTGGTCAAATGTTGACCTTAGAATTTCAGACCAAATTTATCCTAACTCCTCTTACTACAGGCAGAGTTGGGACGCCTATTTGGCCCCTCAAATCTGCCCAAAAAATTCTGCAATTTTTAATATGAGATCCTTGTCAAAAACCCAGAAAAAACCTAGAAAGGTTTTCCCTTGGTTCCAAACTTAAAAATTTTGCCCTTCACAGCTTGGCCCTCCACCAAATTTGAATTATGTTACGGTAGTTTCTCCTATCAATATATGCTCTCCAAACTACAACAATCCTCCTCCAATGGCCCTCCAAATAAAATTCCAAGAACTTAGCTCCTAAATCCTTCTCTCGTCTCCCCACAATCAGCTCCACCAATGATTGCATAGTCCTAAGAAAAGTCTATGCATGCCCAACCAAAGAAATTTGTCTTGCTAAGAAGGGCACTCTCAACTCACATAAATTCTCTTCCTTCACCTGCAATTTGGACAAGGAATTTCCCAGTAATGGTAAAATCTCTAATTTCAATACCCCACTTCACCCAAGAATTGTGTGGTTCTTCTCCTACATCGAGGATGAAGCTAAGGCAAGTTGTACCCCCTGAAATTGGTCCCGCAAGTCTCCACAAAGTCGTGAAAATACCTCCCTAGGGTGGCACTCATGGTCCACTAAAGAAGAGGGCGAGATTTACCCTTAGAAACCTTTGGTGCTAAAAAACACTTGTGACTCAGCTGAACAACTAGAGCAACAACGTGTAAATGTCAAATTATCAAAAGGTGCCTATTGTTTCCTTCAACCCTATATTTATAATTGTTGCCTCACCTTTCCTTGTGGGTTCCTCATCCAAATATTTCGACCTCCTTTCCACAAAATCGATTTTTCCTCCAAGGGGTGCGTATTCCATGAGGGGCGACCCCCTTATTCCATTAATATTGAAGTTTTTGATTTCTCCTGAGTCCCATGTACCAAAAATGTCTCCAATGCTCAGATTACAAAAAAATTCTATGCTTAGAACTTCCCCAATAAACTTAGTTAATCATGTTAAATAAAAAAATCAAAATTGGGGATATCACATTTCCTGACTCTCGAAAAATGAAAAGATTGTTGAGTACTTGTCATTTCGAACTCGTTAAAGTAAATGAAATGTTGTCTACTTAGTATAAGTTTAACCCTTCTATGGACTAAGATAGACTATTGTACGAAAAATGAATATCTTAGTCCAACATGTCTAAGAGGTTCTCTTAGATATTGTTTTCTACCTTTTCCAGTTCAATAGACTATCTACGAAAAGGGAACTTTGGAGTTTTCTTTTTCACCTCTTTTTCAATCGCTCTAAACATTAAAAAGACATCGTGTTTCACCTCCATCGGACTCGTAAAACTTAAACAACCCAGGACTTGTCACCATGACAAGACCGAGTTTCTCCTTCATAAGGGCTTGTAAAACTTACTAGGATGGATTCATCCGAAGGATGAACTTATATGGCAAGCATATGCTATCCCCTTCAAGGTTCTAATAAAAAATAACGGGGTAAACTAGAAATGGTGGGGGAAAACGTGAAAGCAATCATCTCTTGTACTTTGTAAAGGCAACATGTCCCTCTTGAACATGACCCTCATATGTTTCTTGTGTCGGGTTTTGGACATCCTCACTTAGTCACTTTCCTTCCTGGGTCTGGGAAATCCATTTTGCGTCTCGTCTGATTATACCACTTTGTCATCAAGACTTCTAATCCTATTTTGATTCAAACATCACTAAACTCTAGATTCGTGTCGCCAATATGTTCAAGAGAAGTCCTATCTGCACTTCTTTACTGCTTATACATTGTTTGACTTTCTGCCACAGTCCTGGATCACACTTATCTACTCTACCACATCATTTGATTCATGTCGATGATGTGGTATTCATTATGGCCCTCCTTCGATGGATCAATTCCTATTGACTTCAGCTCATTATCCGGGAATAGGATCTAGAAAATCCCTTCTACTACCTTAGAGTTTGCATGCCTCAATGGCAAGTTCTTTGCATTCAATGACAAGTTTACATCATTGACCTTCGATCGAATGATTCCAAAAGTGTTCGACTTTAGCTTCACTTTTCACATTCGTGGATTGTGCTGATTGTACCTTGAGAGCCATTATCATTATTGGTGGTTTATCTCGTGCATGTTAATAATTTACATTATTGACCAATAATGAGGTGGTTTTCTATCATGTTTGACTTTGACACATATATTCACATGTTGGAATCTGTACATTGATCGGGTCAAGACAGAGCGCAAGACCTTGGATTCTATCTGATAATATATAGGTTACATGGAGTTATGAGTTATTCATGATTGTACACATATTTTCCTCTATACAGATGGCTGTGACCATACCGTGGATCCATATATATGATCCTCTTTATTCGGATGACCACGACCATAACGTGGATTCATGTATCATTAGATTCCTATTCATGTATCACTAGGCATGTTTATCAGAGATTTCAAATATATATATATATATATACACGCTTGATTTACATGTCTCATGACGATGTTGTTCTACTCCTTACCTTGGCTTGTAAAGCTTCTCAACCGTCACTCCATGTTTTGCTTTCATGCTTTAGGTGGCATATGTTACACAATACTTTGTCACACCTCTTGTTCACTTTATGTTCCATATCCCAAAGTGCAAAAATGTTGACAACTGTGAAGTATATCCATCATGATACACAGACAAAAACATTCGTGAAAAACTAAAGGAAAATTGCCCTGAGTCAATTCTGAAGAAGATAAGCTAAAACCCTAATTTTTAGGGCCAACACGGTTTTCTCCAATCACCGCCCATGGTGATGGCAGGTTGCACTGCTTTACCCTAGCACTGCCAACGTGGGTTTTGATATGAAAACCCCCATTGAACCTCTTCTAGCAGGTTCTCTCAAAATGGGGGAGAAGCTTCGTATGCTAGAAACTTCGAGAACAGTGGGATGGATATTGGTTGTTGTAGATATGGTCGAGCTATCCCATTTGGAGCTATTGATCTTATCATTATGGGCCTTCCCCTCGAGATGTGGACCTTCCTCCCTCTTTTTTGGATCCCTAACTCCCTCTCCCTTCTTATGAATCAACTCCCTTCTATCCCCAAATGGTTTGTCATTGATTGTCGGCATTCCTATACTGAGATTATACCCAAATGTTACCCATTCTAACTTGGAGAAGGAGTGCTTGAAGATTCTTTTATTGGACTTGGACGTCTACCAAAAGGAGGTCTCCAACATCAAGGAAGAGGTTGTTTGCTTCCCTTTTTAGCTCATTAATATATACATTTGATGTTCACTTTCCATAATTATGTAAATTTTTAAGCTTTTAGCTTAACACTCCTTGATCTATTAAGTAGTTTATGTTTGATGTACGCCATATTGCTCTTGTACCTTATATTTCTCTTTGATATTTCTTGCAAGTACTCAGAGGTAAAGAACAAGTAAGGAACAAGCCTGGAAGCGAAGGAATCAAATTCAACTCCGAAGGATTGAGCGATTAGCATCAAAGTGAGGTAGGTCACCCTCTCTCTGCATTTGTTAAACATAAGCTAGGAAAGTGTATGTTAGTTTATTTAGTTTTTTTCTAGACCCACTCATTGGACTAGAGAGATCGGCTCTGTCCGAAGATGGGATTTTCCTTCGCAACAAGAACACATTATTTTGGGTATCAATTTTACGAGTAATTATAAGTGCTTGAAAGTTCAATAAAAGTGAATTATTGGTGATGTGAGGTAATGCTTTTGGATGTTTCTCTTAATGACGTCCCAAGGCAGTTGAAGCTACAACTAATTCTCCTGAAAAGAAACGTAAAGTCTCCTTTTCTATTTTGCAATTCCAATTTAAATAACAATGTTGGAAAAAATAATTGTAATTGTTTACACACTATGGAAATTTTAATTCTAACAAGTTGACATTGTTTATGTTGTTCGTTGGATATTAGCGACCTCTCTCTATCAACAAGCGATACCACTAAGGTTAGGGCCTATTTTCACAAGGTTAACATAGCTTAAAACTAATTTTCATAGAACATCCAGTTCAGAAATGCCCACTTCTGGGATGACTTTTAAGATCCACCCTTATGGTTTCTCTTGAAAGCAAAGAAAACTCCTTTTCACCTTTTGAGATTTCATCTTGGTTAGGTGACATCATTGTGATCCCAAATTCAACTCTGTTAAATTCACATGTTTAACCTCTAAAATATAGTCACTTTGTTATGACCTTAAGTGAATATAATCTATATACTATCTATACTAACCTAACGCTATAAAAAACCGATTTCTTTATCCAAACAATTCTTCAAATCTATTTTTTTTAATTATCCACAATTATAATTTAAATATTCAACTAAATCTCATAATATATCACATCCTCATTCATCAATGCTACTCTTCCCTATTCCACTACTTTAGGATGTTTCATTTTCAACATGTGGTGCAATTGCCAATTTACATGGAATATCACAAAATATTCTTAATAGTAATTATGGATAAAACATTGAGACTTATTTCAAAAATAGTTGTGTTTTATTTTATTTTCAATTTAATTTAAAAAATATCATATCCACAAGTGTCACATTTAGGTTAGTTTTTATTTATGATATTGAAGTGTTTTTACTTATTATTGTCTTATTACACTTTTCTTACTACATATTTTTTTAATCTTTATATGTTTAATTCATATATTAGTTTTTATGATCTTATTAGTACCCTTATCGATATAATATGTATTTCTTTTTTTCGATTGGATTGAGCCACTGAACTTTAAATCTCATAATTTTCATAATACTTCATAACAATAACGAAGTAAAAATATAAAATATATTATAAAATAACTATCCTAATATTTATTATGAATTGATACCATTTAATATTGATTATGAATTGGTACCATTTAATTTATATAATTTAAAATACTAGTTTTGATTTATTTTTTTATTTCTATTTTTATGTTCATACATATTTCGAATTTAAACTAAATGATGTTATCATGATATTTACTAATTAGGTAAGCTGTTCTTCGTTATATTAATTTCATTGATGCATATATTAATTTTCTAAGGATAATAAGGAAAAAAATCATAAATTTAATATAAATAATCTATAAATTTATATTTTTTTTTTATATTTTGAAAAATAAAAAATTAATAATTAATACATTTATATAAATATGATTGGTAAATATCAATATATATCAAAACATAGTTGTTTTAGTTTGAGTTTTTGGAAGTTTTTGCTATTGTTTTTTGTTTTGTTTCGTTTTGTTTTGTTTTTTTTTTCTCTAAAATCCTGTTGGAATTCATTGAAATCACAAGATTGATGGGTAAATCCTGCATAATAGAAGTGCCCTAGAGATTTTTTATGGGTTTTTCATGAGGTTGAATCCATATATACAATTAAAAAAAACTAGTTTAAATAACACAAATCAAAATTTCACCTCAAAATTTTCCAACTTCCATCAAAACACTTCCTTTATAATATATTGGAGTAGTCTACCTAGAAGAAGAATGGCCCGGTTTCCTCGCCCCTCGGAAAAACATCTTGCTCCGGCAGCGGCAATTCCTCCGTCCTTCGCCACCCTCCACGAGCTCTGCGCAGCTCCGCATTAATGTCGACATTAATGTCGCTCGCTGCCAGAAAAAACCTCCGGCTCGGGTCGCCGGCAATTCCTCCACCCTTGGTCACCCTCCGCGAGCTCTGCCCAGGTCCGACAGTCCGCATTAATGTTGACCACTGACAAGCAGCCAGATTTCCATCACGTCTTGCTGCACAGGAAGTTAATTCAACATGGAATTTGAATTACTCCAAAAACCCGCGGGCTGCTCCCTCAGCAATTCGACCCTGCATTCTAGAAAACTCACTCACCAATTCGACCCGGCATTCTGGAAAACTCACTCCACTTTCTAAACTATGCTTTCTACGCTCCAGGGATCAGTGGCCTCAACGTTTGGGGTTTGTTGGTGATTGCTGTTGGGATCGAATTCAAAGAGTGACCTCGTTTGCTGAGATTTGTTGTGTCCTCATATAAAAAGGGTCAAAAGGTCAAAGAGTGTTCTTGCAAACTATGTTTCTTAATAAACTAGATGAAAACTCAAGTTTAAAATTTGTCATCGCTCTAAGTGTTTGAGTATTGTAAGTTAACTCGAAAAAATTGGGTTGGACAGATCGCATAATTGGACATGGGTAATGATCCTGATTATCACAAACAGTGCTCACCTAACCCTAACCGTGCCCTCCATCCCCATTGAGACACTGAACTTAAAACAAGTTTATTTTAGTGTCTGGGAGAGCTTTTCTCTGTAATTATATTTTTAGATAATGCTTAGTTGAAAATTCCAAGACCGATTCTCGTGATCGATTCAGAAAGAGTACGAACCCAGCGAAGAAATAGGAGATTATATACAGGAGCTCTGCGAAATGACAAACTTTCCCACATAACCTGCACAAACCCCAGTACTGGGACTAATGTCTGAGTTAATTATTAAGATACGATTTGTCTTTAGCTGAGAAAAATAGTAGTTACAGAAGAAAAATTGCAGTTCGTGCCTATTGGCAACAGGCACTCTGCTTTGAGCTTTGGGTTGGCCAGAACACAGGAATGATCGTGCCTATTGGCAACAGGAACTCTGCTTTGAGCTTTGGGTTGGCCAAAACACAAGAATGAAATGGAAGCCAAAGAAGCTTTGAAGTGCATGGAATTCATAGTGTGTTATAAAATGAATTATATATGTACAATTGAGCCTAGTTACCAGAAACGGGACGACGACCACCGTTTCTGCAGAAAAACGCATCAGAAACGAGACGGTACGGAAAACGTCGTTCCCAACGTCGTTCTGAAATGGATCAATTTTTCTCACAACAGTGTTATGCCACCAGGTTTAGTCATCACCGGTTTGTCCTCGGTTACATCTTAGAAACTCCGGTTAACTCTCGTCCCAAAAAAGCATTGCGCAAAATGCACAGCATGCAGAAAGACAACTAGTTTCATTTTCCAGTTGCGCAGCTTAGAGGAACAATTTAGGATGAATAATTTTTCAATGATTGAAGTAATGATTTGGTTTTTATTTGTAATGTCAAAAGTTTAATATCTTTAGTTTCGCTTTGTATAGATCATGAATTGAAACTGTGAAACCTGCAAATCTGTAATGTCTATCTAATGACAAAATCTTAGTTGGGCGCTATTAATTATGTTAGATAATTATTGAAGAAAATCGTTGACGGTCCAATAGGTATGTCTCTGAATGGAAGAAGATGAAGAATTTAACCCCCAACAATTTTCTGGAATGAATCAGATGGTCATTTTATAACCAGGATTTTTACTTCTTATTATAACCAGCAATCCTCTGTACAAGCTGATCACAGATCTTTCCCCATCTGTCCACCTATATACACAAATCTATTGTTCCCAACAGAGAGCAATCCCCACTCAACATATACTTAAAAGGGAAGATGCCATTTCTAGGTATTTAGTTACTTTCATTAAATTGTTAATTTGTTGTTGGTGTTTTGTTTTGTTTTGTTGCATGGTAAAAGCCAATAGATTTTTGGTAATATAATATAATTGCTAGGAAGAAGGATGAGTTTGGAATACTTGGTATTTTAGTAAATGGGTTTTTAAAGAAGTTTTAATGTTTTTTC
>APFE030275518.1:0-31857 GCA_000404065.3 Pinus taeda
CTAACAGCAGCAGAGGCATTTGATGGAGGTTCTTGAATCTTCCCTGTCACATGATCTAGGAGATCATGATCTTCCAATTTGAGATCTAATAACATCTTCCAGGCATGGAAGTCATCACTTCGAGTCAGCTTGTCATTCTCCCTGAATTCAAGACTAGTGGAACCAATTTCCTTCGATGATGATTGCTATAGGTAGAGTTTGTCTTCACCTCAGCTCTGATACCATGTAAAGTTTTGTAGATGTTCTATGCTAAGAGCAATTTCACTTTTCTCACAGCAATCATACAAGTAGTTAAGCAAAATGCAGATAGAACATATAAGCAGATCTTACAGAAGACAAATCAGAAACAAGAAAAATGTGTGTGTTCGTTTCGGCGATCAACAGGATGCTTCAACCAGCAAAGTCTCCTTTGGTCAGCGAGCCCAGCATGTGTCACAACAACCCTCCAACCAGTAGATGAGTCAACCCAAGTCAATTCTACAAAAGTCAACGCTGTCCTGAAAAGTCGACGCAGGGGCAGCAAGCTGAAAGTCAACGCAGCAGCAAAACGGTCAACCCTTTGACCTCGATTTTTATGCCAGGTAGTACGGCCTTCAAAAATCGAACCTTCCACAAGTTTTCAGCTTGATTGGACCAAGCGTTGACCAAAGTCAACGCTGGTCAAACTTTCTGCGAAACCCTAGCAGCAGAAAATCGTACTACAGCCCAGTCGTACTGTCTGTCCTCTTTGTCCTTCCCACGTGTGGCTGAAATTCGTCCTCTAGGTAGCTCGTACTCTAAGGATTAGAGAGGAAGATGTGTGTTGTGTTGTTATGAAATTCTCTCCAACTTTTCCTGTATTTATATCCATCAATGAGGGTGTGTGACACATCTGTTGGGCATGTGAGCCTACATTACAAAACTGGCCGACCTTGCACATATAATTTATTAAGAATAATAAATTCAAAATATAAGTTCTGCTCATTGGATTAAGACTATTTTTATATGGATTTTACACCTCTCAGAAAGAGGAATCCAACAAAAATATTAGCCTCTTAATCTGAGCATCAGAACATGGCGTTTGGACCTAGTTGTCCAAATTTAACATAGACTCTCTCCCCAAAAAGATAACAACAACAAACTTGAAGATGGAAAAAACTCTCCAAAAGAGATATACAAGGCTCAAAAGGCCCACAGCCTAGATGAGTTTGCAACTCTCTCCCAATTGCTTATGGCCTCCCTAGAAATCAGTGTTTGGACAACGTGAGGGAGTCCTGCATACACACGACTGAGTAGTTTTCCAAAACTTCTCCTCAAGCTCCTTGCTACCCAATGCTCAAGCCTATGGGCTGCAAAACACAAAAAAGATACCAATTGTCAGTGCGAAATTAGGAAAAAGAAACCAAAACTAAACTTAGAATTTAATTTACAAAGTACTAGATCAAGTAATGGGAGTGAACCCCCATACTTGCCTAGCTTTAGAAATGACTCTTGAATAGGAGATATAACTTTGAAAGAACTAGAACTAAAGAAGTATTTTAAATTTTAAATGGATGATCAAGTAGCTATAGACTAAGAAAACTCCCTTTTGCTCTTCGTTGGACGGAAAACTTGGAGCGAATTGGATCGCTGTGACTCTAGGAGTGAGTTGATCTAATTGAGATTTCTCCCATTTCGAGATGGATTCCTACACACAATACAAAAGATCTTTCCTACACACTTGAACACGTATTAGTTTGCACAAGATTAGAGCAATATAATAAATAAGATAAACCAAACATTCCTCCTAAAATGAATTGGTAAGCTTATCCCTAGAATACTACCCTAAATCAATGATACGCAAGATAGTTTGCACACATCAATCCAAGCAAGATGGCAAGCATAAACTAATATTAATTCAACATGCGTAAGAAATTAAACACAATAGCAGTAGTATGAAAGGACATCACCTCATAACACCAAGAGAACACCAACCAGATAGCCCCAAAGTCTTGATTATATTAAGAAAGTATGCAAGTACAAATTACAGAGTTTCTTCAAGCCCAATAGCTTATTACATGATACAATATGAGAGCCCATGACTCTATTATATAGAGAGTTGGGAGCAAATCCCAATGAAGAATGACAATGACAAATGGTATTGGAGCCAATCGCAATGTAGAAGTGATTAAACAAGTGGCATGAGGTGACAATCCCAAAGAGAAATTCGAATTTGTTGAATGAAGCTCCAATGCCAAGTGTAAAAATCGAATTCTGGTAAGTGGACATCATTTTCTTCTTCCTTTATGTGCCAAATTCGAATTTTATGATAGAATGTCAAGTGTATATCGGTGGTAAACCATGTGGGGACAATTTTCCACAAAAATCTCCACCAAATATTCTCCCAAATCCTCCCAAATGTGCATTAACTTCACAAATTCGAATTTCCAAATAAGCAACTTTCTCTTTTAATGCTAACAATTTGATTTTATTTGAGCACATGTCCTTTCCTTGATTTTAGGAGTCCACATCACCTTGGGACTTCACGTCAACTCCCCCATAATTTTCCACCTCATTTCCACAACATTTAGCATGTGTGGATATTTATTTTTCTCCATTTATTTAATTTCTGGTTTAATTAATTGCTAGATTTCCCACTAAACCTAGGAAAAGTGGGTTTTGAGGGTTCAAAACACATTTTTAACGCATCAAAGTGTGTCATAGTAGAAAGTTGAGGGTGAGAGGTGCAAATTTCATTATTCATACCCCATACAACTTCTCTAGACATCACTTATTACATTACAAATACAATTTTATTAACAATTTTCGTAGTGCGGAAAATCTAAAAAATTTAAAAATGACTACCTAGACTTAACCAAATTCCACGAAATTTTTTGTGTGATCTATTATGGTAATATACATCGATTCTAGACGTTAAGATGTGTTAGGGGCTCAACCTTCAAACCGTCACCCCAGCGTTGGGGTAAAACGTGAGTGAAAAACCAGAAAATTATCTGCCTTTGAAAAAGAAGCGGTAATTAACCAGATAAAAAAAGCACTCCAAGGTGTACTGGTTTGCTGATGGAGTTTCAACATCCTAGGCCTGTTACATACTCAAAAACTCATCATTACTAGTATCATTTACAACAATTCCCCGCAGGGTGTGGAATTTGGGTACAAAAAAGATGATGCGAAAATAGAAGTAGAGTTAAAAAACTTTGTTGACTGATGATATCTGATGGTACAAGTGTCCTCTGAATCATCCTTGGGCATGGAGTCTTCATATAATCATCAGGTGCCACTCCAGTGGTCAACGAGAGGACAAACTAACCCAAAAACAATGCTTGACTATCTTTGCTATCCTTCCTCTTTGCTGCGTTGATATGGAGGCTTCTTTTGGTGTAGACTTCACACTTCTTTCTCGACTTGCTTCGCCGAATTCGTTGTTTCCAAATGAGGCGAGTATGGGTACATATACAAGTTTGTTCATGACCTCTAGTTCGAGATGATCTCTTGGAGGGAAGTTGACTTCATCTTCTAGATACATCTCTTTGTTGTAGGCCGACATGATGAGGGCTAGTGACAAGATCTTGGAGGATGACTTTACATAGACAAGTGTGACTCCTTAGAATGACTTCATTACATGACAATGAATCTTTCTATTTTTTTATGGCTAGATGACAAAATTCTTAAAGGCTCTTAATGGGAGCCTTGACTCAAAAATAAAAACTCTTGCTCATGAAACCCATGATGCAAGCATTACAATAATTTCATTTTTCTTCTTTACACCTCTTTACATAAAATCACAATTGCATGTCATTATGAAGACCGAACCTAGTTACACTTTTCAACAATCCTCCTCATTACTTGCTTCATGTGGATCAGGTAGGAGAGACTTTTCTTCTTCCTTATTACCTTTGTTGTTGATCTCATCTTCATGATTCGACAATGAGACTTCCTTTTCTTCACTTTCGTGATCATTATGGGGACCACTTTCCCTGTCCTGGTTGCCATCCAATCTCTTCAGGAAGACATCTTCAAATTGATCAAAATCAGCAATGCTTCCCGAAGGGAGATTAATGCACCAATCTCTAAATTTGCCTTCAAATGTTAAAGCAATAAGCATCATACCTATATCTAGGCTATCTATATTATTACAAATCATTTCCTGTCCAAAAACGTACACGTGTTCCCTTGCACTATCACTTCCATCAAATTTAGGTAGCCACTTATGCCATTGTTTGGGTAATTCATCGAGGTTACCATAGCATTGAAAAAATTTATTGGTTCAAATGAAATTAGCTCCTGATCCTCCATTTTTCTTTTTGGTATTGGATGCTATCATTAATTAGAGTCGCCAGGGTGAATTCAAAGTGCCTAAAGAGATGCTTGCTTCACCCTACAAGTATTGACTTTGAAGTTCAATGAAGAACTAGGGCTTTGTTCCTTCAACGGAGTCACTAATAGATATGTCAATATTGTCCTATGGGAACAAGACTCACATATTGTATCCTCGACAACGACGCGAAAAGTGTTGTTGCACAAACTAGCATGCCTAGTAAATAGGATAAAGCTAGAAGGCGCAACAACACCTTGGAACTAAAGCCCACTGTCACCACAACCTAAGTCCCCTTCTCTTTTCATATTTTCACCGACCAGAGGGGTTGCAAAGTCCCTTATATTTGATAGATGTATCCAGGATTGCTTTCAACTGAGGCAAGGAGGCTCATTCAATGGAAAGGTTCAATGAAAGTGTGAGCTTTTGGGAGAAGCTAGGAGGACATTCTAATAAAAACCCCTTGAAAAAAACACTACACGAGACCTAGGGTTGAGAAATTTTATGATACAAGAGTTCATCCAAGGTCATGGTAGATAAGAGAAAAGGTTGCGAATGATATACTTCAACAAGTACTAAAGTGCAAACCTTCAAAGAATCCCCAAGTTGAAGGATGGCTTCTAGGGTTCCCACTTGGTGTGATAGCTAGGGCATCAATTATATTGAAATTTCATTGTTGGAATTCGTCCAAAACTTGAGGATGCCTAGAGGAGACATTAAGGAAGAGTCCTGTCTAGACGAAATCCAAATTCCTCCTCCCTAAAATTTCACACCAGGACTTAGATGGGCCTCCTTATCCTTAAAAGGATGAAGAGAGAGAGAGGTAAACGAAGGAAAATAAAGATGATTCATTGAGTTGTGAGTGATCACCAAAGATTTAGGACCAATGCTTGGCTATTAGGAGGATTGGAGTAAAAAATGATCTTGGTTTGGTAACTTTGCTCTTCAAGGAGGCCTAAAGAAGCAGCTTCGCTATCTATGGATGCAACTACGTGACAACTTTCAACTTTTACACTTTGATGGCAATTGTTATGGACTTTCTAGGATGTAAATGCAAATAATCCTCCAGAAATATTCATTCATTCATTTTCTTATGAGTAACACATGCAAAATTTTCCAATAGTTCCAAGGCCTTAGAAACTTTTTCATGAATTAAGGCACAATAATAACCATAAGAATAAAATTCGATGCATTAGACATTCATTATTTTAGAAAATAACATTAAAATGCACTTACAAGCTATGTCACAAGGTTCGTCGAACCTTAACCTTGAGGTTCGAATTGTGGCGAACCTTAAAAACATTTTGAGGTTCTGTGAACCTCATCGAACCTCATAGCCATTGACCAAGTCAATAGATCAAAATTCCTAACCTCATGTCACAACTCAAGCTTTTAATATAGCCTTGTAGTTTCCATGTCTGTGACGGCATTTTTTATGTTTACTGATGTTGATTTCTTAATATTTTATCTTATAATCAATATATCTATATATATATATATATAATATATATATATAGATGAACCTAAAGGCAAACCTCATCCGAACCTTATCAAAAATTTCGAACTCAAACCGAACCTAATCATTACCGAACCCGCACTCGAACCCGAACCATGTGACATGGCTTACAAGACAATGAAGAGTATATATATGCACAAGAATGCCAAAAAGAAGCTCCAAGATAAAAAACAAACTTTTCCAAATATCAAAATGCATTAGCTTCATCCAAATCTGTCCACAAAATTGCACGCCGAAAATCCTCTAATGAGGTAGCCGAAAATCCCAAGTGTGATGAATTCAAATGAGAGTGGGTGTCTCATATTTATACAAGACTCATAGGTTCAAATTTCTAATTGTGAAGCCCTTAAAGTGCAAAAACAAGGTAACAAACCCTTGGTTACAAGCCAACCAAGATAGATTTACTTTAATTATTATTCTATTTGTCCTTTAGCCCATGTAATTAATGCGAAGTGCTCTCTTAGGGCAGTGTTGATGCCTTAAGTGATGAGAATGAGGGTAAGAGCCTCAAAAATGATGAATAAGAAGGGGATGCCCTCCAAATGTTGCAAAACATCTCCAAACCCCAAGTTGGGCTCAGTGGGCTCCAAATGGGTTTCCAAATGGCTCAAGATCAAGTCGATGCTCCCTCAATGAGGGCTAGAAAATGGCACATGCCCTCTCATGTCTCTCCGGGTGAGACAAAACCTCCTCTGGGCCCTGGATTAGCTGCCAACTGTCGGGTGCAATGTGTGGTTGACTGGGCAATGTGGTCCAAGTGCATCATCATCTTTGTATAACTAAGGCACAAATAAGCAATGTGCTGGTGCTGAAGAAGTCCATGGCGTGGCAATTAATGCTCTGGAAGGCCCATGGCTCCCAACGCTCACCTTATAAGTGCCATTATGACCCTCTGGAGGGCTTTGATCCCATATAGGGAGGTCGAGTCCAAGATGAAGACCCACTTGCAATCGTGTATAAAATCCAATGCATCTCCTCACCTTCCATTATTATTAATCATTAGTGCAATTGAGTAAATAAGCTTGCTAATCAGGGGTAGAAGTGTACACTTCATAGTGGCATGCCCATCCGAACGGGCTTTATACACGTACATGTGTTACCTTCCTTGACAAGAGAGGTTAATAAAGGACCCTATTAGGTGGTTTCAACCAATGTTATCAGAACCGAACCAGTGATTGAACCGAAAAACCTTGTGGACAGGGAACCGGAAAAAACCATTTTACCAAAAACACATAAAATATGCATATTTTAAAGAAAGACATATATATTCATGTGCATCCATATGAATCCAAACCATTTATATACAAATATGCAAAAGTTTTCATTTGCATAGCATGTAAGGGTGCACATAACCAAAATAGCATAGAGTGCAATCCATCTCTGAACCGAAAATACATCAACAAATAGGCTCTAGATGGCCTCTAGCATCCAAAAAAAATTGTGCTACAACAAATGCCTACATATCATTAAAATCATTGCCTATATTGGGGTCTTCGCCATCAATATAACCATTTAGGCATTAAAATAAGATAGAAAAAACGTAGCATGTCATGTCAAGATTTGTTTGAGTGGTGGGTACATTTTTAGTAGAGTCATGGTAGAGGAGTTTGACAACCAATGCCACTATCGTCAAAGTACATAGAGGGCTTGGTGCTCTTTATTAAATACTAGCTCCATACCCTCGTACATGACAAAATCCAATGGAAACGTTGCAATTCCCCCAATCCTGAAATCCTGAAAAACTGTTAAGTCTGCTGGATTTTGAGTGAAATCTAAAATTCTACTTTCTCCATATGAAATCCAATGAGGTTGGAACCACTCTCAAACACTCTGAGTCATTTCATGGTAATGTTAAAAATTTAAGTAAAAGGATGAATTTTCCTTAAATTTTCGTTTTCATCCTTTTCTTTAAGAATTTAACATTACCATGATTTGCATAGCAATACTAGGGCCATAGGCATGATTATTAGGCTGAGGCCATAGGTTTGAATATTAGGCTAGCCTAGGGGGGAGTAAGAAGTGTGCCAACTAACCAAAAAAATGGCAAAGTTTTTTTTGCACAAAACCGGTCCTGAACGAAGCGGTTCATTGAAATAGGTAGGTTCAGACTGGTTTTGCCAGAACCAGTTCGATTTCGATAACACTTGTTTCAACCTCTAAGGGAGTGACAGGTCCATGGTACATCCATCAAATGGTAAGTGTCATGTGAAATAATGATAGAACAGAGTGGGGCAAGAGGGAAGGCTCTGGGCCACATGCCATGTTACAAGCATAGCTATGATAAAGGAAGCCCACACCTTGTGTGTATTAATGTAGGAGGGAGAAATCGTGGTACACGAGTTACCTCGACCTTTATTTTTCCACCCTTCTTCATATGCCTTTTGCCTTTTATTGATTTCTCATCTTTTTATTGCTCGGGGCTCAAAGAGGATGAGAGCATGATGCGTAAGATGTAGCAGTGATTACCCCCTTAAGCTGGGGTAGTTCATTGCCCACTAGGTATTGGGACAATCATGGGTTCCTTAATGATGCAGGGGGCACTCATAGGGGCCCTAGGAGCCAAGGTGATGGCCATAATGATAGGGGGTAGAGATCATGTTTAGCTTTTTCCCACGCGCTAAATTTTATTGTTCTGGCCAGCTTTTGCATTTTATGGTACATTTCCTGTTGTATGTGGCCATATTATGATTTTATCTTTCTTTTTAGTTGCATCAACCTCCAGGGCATCATTCTAGGCCTAATCCAAGGTGTGGACAAGGGGAGGGGGTGGCTAACACTTTGTGGATCCAATGGACAAATGTGGAAACTAATGGGAAAATGTGAAAAAGGGCTTATAATGAGTGTAGGGGAGTGAGATATATGGTATCGGGAAGCGGGACCATGCAATCCAAAATCAAGGTTTCCCATGTAGTGCCACTTCTAAAGCTAGTAGCTAATAGAGGAGATCCCACAGGACTAGGATACACGATTAACCCCTGAGTTGAGGTAAGGGAACAAGGGTACAGTCAAAGCCCGTTCTTTCCGCCAAATCTCCCCACTAATCCATGCCCAAATGTGCCCAAGAAATGCAAGCATAAACATCCAATTACATAATGAAAAACCATACCTTCGGTGTTGGAACACCCATCTTCGAACATACAATCATGATAGATGAGCGAAGGCACACAATGGCTGGCTCAGGTGGCAGAGAATAGTAGCACATCGAGCTATCAGGTGGCTGCAAGGGGCTGTTGGTTGTCGGCTGAAGGCAAATCTAGGAGAAAATTTCTCCGATAGGGGTCACCCACAGGTGGTGGGTAGCAGTGTGTTAGTTTTTGGTAGCATTGGAAGTGCTCTAGCCTTGAAAATTGGTGGAGAGGTTAAGGCACATGAGTTCTAAAGAACCCATAAACCATTTGGTGAAATTCCACCGATATTGTATTTGATTAAAATAATTAATATTTTTAATGGAGTTCCTGAGTCTAAACTTAGGGAAATTAAAATATTAATGGGTATTAATCAAAATATGGGTGAGAAAGATCTAGAAGGCAGATCAAGTCATGTTTTAATCTTAGCCGTTGATTAGAGACTTAATCTTGGTTGTTGAAGACTCAACATGAAAAGTATAAAATGGAGGCTTGGGGTTCATTTGAAAACACACACAGAGAGGGAGAATTGATCTAGAGTTCGATTTTTGGGGCTAGGAAGCTGAGAAATTTGAACTAAGTGATCATTCTGCAACAGAGGGGCAGTGAGAATCCAGAAGAAGCACTTTCTGGAGAATACTGACAGAGAGGCAGAGAGAGCTTGCAGAGAGGCAGTGCAGTAGCCAGGAGAGTTGATGCAGAAAAGCTGTCTGTCACGCAGAATCCAGAACTGCTGGAACAACCGAAATTGCCAGGAATTTCTGGGAACTGCCGGAACAGCCGAGAGAGTTGACACAGAGGCAATGCAGTAGCCGGGAGAGCTGACACAGAGGTAACGCAGTAGCCGGGAGAGTTGATGCAGAAAAGCTACCTGTCACGCAGAATCCAGAACTGCTGGAACAACCGAAACTGTCGGGAATTGTCGGAACTGCCGGGAGAGTTGACGCAGAGGGCAGAGAAGGTGACGTAGGGCAGACGCAGAGCCAACGCAGAAATAGCCGGGGTTAGCCATTCTTGTTTCGGATCAACGGAAATTCTGTCGGGTGAAGTGAGGTAAAACTCACTCAGATTTTCCGTAGGTATTTTCTCTATAAAGGATTTCTAGATGAGCATCCTAGATTTGTATTCAGATATTTCTCCTGCATAATAATAAACTCTCAGAACTGCTGCACCGATTTTCTCGCATTGGGTTTTTCCGGGGACTATTGTGTCCAAAAATAAGTGTGTCCTATGTATCTTGTTCTTTGTTCTGTTTTCTGTTTCATGAGATCAAATATTTAATTAGTGTAGGCTGCACAAGTAATTTGCTCCAGTATTTAGAAGAATAACTTGATGAATGTAATTTAAAAATCAAGTAGGTGAAGTAGATTTAGATTTGCTGCAGTAGGGGTTTCGTCAAAGTGTAGGAATTTTCACATGGTATCAGAGCATTGATTTTGAAACAGGAAGAGTAGATCCAGTGCTGAATAGTGAGGCCAAAAGCTGCACTTGGCAACAATTCGAATCACCTTGAAGGGATTGCGCAGTCCTTGACGGGAAGCAGATCCGAGGAAATCTCTCTCTGAGTGAGACGACAAAGAGCTACGATTTCCAGTTCGTGAGTTTGCAGAGGTAGAGGGACTGACACAGAGCCTCGGCGCAGTGCTTGAAAGGCATAGTTTTTGCCAGGGCAGAAATCTGTTGGAAAAGAACGAAGACACGTAGAAGGGGAATTTTCTCCTCAGAGAACTTTTTGCTAGAAAGTTCGAATTTCTCACTTGCTAGGCAGTGCCTAGAGCAGTCAGTTCGACAGTTGGGTGAGATGGCATCACATGGGCTCAGAGATCAAGACAGGTTGGACGGTGCCTCCAACTATGTCATATGGAAGACCAGAATCTTAGCTGTTCTAGGGGAATATGATCTCGAGGCCTACGTCAAAAGTGTTGTAGCTGTTCCTACTGACAACGATCAAAAGAAGAATTACAAGGCCGAGCAGGGGAAGGCAAAGAGGCTCATTCTCGATGGAGTTCGAGATCATGTGGTCTCACACTTGCAGGGCAAGGATATAGCCCAAGAGATGTGGGAAGCCTTGTCGTCTCTATATGAAGGCTCTTTCGAACAACGAAAGATGTATTTAGAGAAGAAGTTGCAATGAACCTTGATGCAGAAAGGAGAAGGGGTGAACCTCTATCTTCAACGTCTTTAGGACACTAGAGACCAGCTTGCTGCAGTGGGGTCCACTCCTCAGCCAATTGCGATGGTGAGGATAGCCCTGAATGGAGTCTCGGATGAATGACAAGTTTTCGTCCAAAGCATATTGGGCAGGGAAAAACTACCTTCATGGGAAGAGATGTGGGCGACTCTTCAACAAGAGGAGTTAAGGAGGGGTGTAGTAAAGGTCAACCTTAGTGGCAGTAGTGGGAGTGGCTCAAAGACGAATGAGGAGGAGGAGAACGTATCTCTGGCATCGAAGGGACAACAGAAGTCGAAGCGGAAGAGGGACATTTTGAAGGTGAACTGTTTCAGTTGTGGCGAGATGGGCCACTATGCATCCTAGTGTCCTTTGAAGAAAAAGGACAAGGATGAGAAACATGATCCTAAGGCTGCTTCAACAAAGATTGACGAGGATGAGTTTGCCATGAGTGCCCACGCATCTCCAGGAGGGAGATGGGGCGATATTGCGCTGTAGTCTGGAGGACTACATGTGGGTAGGATCCTTGAGGAGTCCACCTCTTGGATCAATTCCTTGCTACTGGAGCCCAAGATTCAGCAGTAGCGAGATGGACTTAGTGTCAAATGATGTAGTGGAGTGTTTGGAGGATAGATGTAGTAGCTGGGGACCATAGATTGATCAACGCAGAGCAAGGTTGGTAGCAGTGCAGTTGGCATAGTGCAGGAGTCAGCAGTAGCGCAAAAGATTCACAGAGAATCAACAATAGTCAGATTCCAACATTCATTGTATTATGTTGAACACAGTTAAGTTCAGCTAATTTTGGATGTTTTAACTTTTTCAGTTGCTTCTCTTAGCGACTGAGTTGTAGTACGAATGCAGTGTTAGCAATGGCAATGCTAGCAGCATAGCAGATGCAACATTTGAGAGGGAGTTGTAGTACAGATGTAGCAGTGGCAGTGGCAGTGTCATGGGCAGCAGTACAAGAGCAGCAATAGCACAGTGTTGGTGGTAGTAGCAGTGCAGAAAGGAGGTGCTTTAGAAATAGGGCAGCATGCAGGTGGATATTGTTGCTAGAGCACTTTCCTCGCTCAAAGGGAGTGTTAGTTTTTGGTAGCATCGGAAGTGCTCTAGCCTTGAAATTGGTGGAGAGGCTAAGGCATATGAGTTCTAAAGAACCCAGAAACGTTTGGTGAAATTCCACCCGGATTGTATTTTATTAAAATAATTAATATTTTTAATGGAGTTCCTAAGTCTAAACTTAGGGAAATTAAATATTAATGGGTATTAATCAAAATATGGGTGAGAATAATCTAGAACACGGATCAAGTAATGTTTTAATCTTAGCCGATTAGAGACTTAATCTCGGTTGTTGAAGACTTAACAGGAAAAATATAAAAATGGATTCTTGGGGTTCATTTGAAAACACACACAAAGAGGGAGAATTGGTCTAGAGTTCGATTTCTGGGGCTAGGAAGTTGAGAAATTTGAACTAAGTGATCATTCTGCAGCAGAGGGGCAGTGAGAATCCAGAAGGACTTTCTGGAGAATATTGACAGAGAGGCGGAGAGAGCTTGCAGAGAGGCAACATAGTAGCCGGGAGAGCTGATGCAGAAAAGCTGCCTGTCACGCAGAATCCAGAACTGCCGTAACAACCGAAACTGTCGGAACAACCGGGAGAGTTGACGCAGAGGCAACATAGTAGCTGGGAGAGCTGACACAAGAAAACTGTCTGTCATGCAAAATCCAGAACTACCGGAATAGTCGAAACTGCCGGAACATCCGGGAGAGCGGACGTAGAGGGCAGAGAAGGTGACGCAGGGCAGACGCAGAGCTAGCGCAGAAATAACCGAGATCAGCTAGTCTTGTGCCGGATCAGCCAGAATTCTGCCGAGTGAAGTGAGGTAAAACTCACTCAGATTTTCCGCTAGTATTTTCTCTGTAAAGGATTGCTAGATGAGCATCCTAGATTTGTATTAAGATATTTCTCCTGCATAATAATAAACCCTCAATACTGTTGCACTGATTTTCCCGCATTGGGTTTTTCCGGGGACTATTGTGTCCAAAAATAAGTGTGTCCTATTTTTCTTGTTCTTTGCTCTGTTTTCTATTTCACGAAATCAAATATTTAATTAGTATAGGTCGCAGAAGTAATTTGCTTCAGTATTCAGAAGAATAAATTGATGAGTGTAATTTAAAAATCAAGTAGGGGAAGTAGATTTAGATTTGCTGCAGTAGGGGTTCCTTTAGAGTGTAGGAATTTTCACACGGTGCCCATAGACCTTGAGGCTAACGACCTGCCCATTTAGAAAGCATCATCACTAATCACAGGCTAAAGGTGAGAGTTCATCTTTTCTTATTCATATTAAAGTCGATTTATATGTGCCCTTATCTTAGACCTTTTGTACCCTCTTTGATCGATATTCCTTAAAGCCACAAAGTTGATCAATATCCCAAATTTAGCCCTCTTTGATCTGTATTCCTTTAAAGCCTCAAAGTTGATAATATAATCCCAATCACAAGTTTTCTTTGTAGGATTAGTAGGATATTTCAATTATTTTGGGCTTGATTAAGTTGGCACACATTATCTTTATGACTCGGTGCAATTATTTGCTCCCAACCTAAGAAACTTGCTTGCTATTTGGACAACAAATTCCCACCATAAAATCCATCCCAAGTTGCCCACTGACTTAGTGACAAAACTCCATACTCGTGAAAGGGCAGACATATATTTGTTGGACTCTAAAGTGAAACATTAAGCTTAAAAGGAAAAGCGGATGAAAAAATCACATCCCTCTAATAAGGGAAATGGCGTGTGTAGAAGGGTAAATGGTTTGAAACAATTAATCATGTATTGAAATACTCATTGAGATGTTATCTTGGTAAATGTGACCTTATGCAAGTTTACATAGAACCAATCCAAATGGACTTGAACCTTGGCAAGACCACATTGCCAATTGGAATAGGTGTACCATCCACCAGTCTCTAAAGATTTCTACATGATGTTTAGTGTGTCTAAACCTACCTTTCCATAAATGATAAACCTAAGAGTACTAGTGCACCCATTTAGTCAATCATTGTCATATTCCACCATGCTAAAGTCCCCACCAATAATCCATTTTGTAAGGATTGAAACATCCAATTCACAATTGAATTATGTTATGACAATGTTTCATGAAGTTTTTGGAATGTGGGAACACTATAGTGGGGAAATGTGGATAGGGGATGTGTGGAGGCACCCCCCAAATTTTACGGAATGTCATAGGGGATGTTGGGGTCCCTAGCATTAGGGATTGCTAATTTTTATAACCTTAAAAACTTGGCAATTTATTACCTAGCAGATTTCATTGCAGTAAATGTTTATTATGTAGATCTATTGAATAAAAGCAGAAAACAATACACCAATCTCACAATCACATTAGGACTTTGATTTGCATCTTTAGGAGCTTGCATGCGACATGCAGAGTGTGCAAGTGAGTTGCATGCATGCGAATGTGTTGCATGTGATATGCATGCAAAGTAAGCTAAATTTATGACTTGTACTTGAGTTAAAGTAGAGAAATCTAAAGATAGGATACTTAACTGAAGTAAAGTCACTTATCTTCAGTTAACTTGATGAGCTAATTTTGGTTGTTAATCTTAGCTTAGGAAAATTGTAAATTGAGCTTAAAGTGAGGAGCGAAGACACAACAACAACACAAGACTGGTAGAGACTTCTTAGTGAGCGTGTGCTGGGTCCAAGAGAGTGCAGAGAGGCTGATGATCATTTTTGTAATTTGTATTTTTTCAGTTGGGCCATTATCCCAAGATGGGAGCCCAAGTAAGTTCCGTGATTAATTTATTAATGAATTGTTGATTGGGCAAAAATCTGTTTGTGTGTGATTCAGATGGAGTAACTTTTGCTTCCGTTAAATATTTTTGGTTAGGAACTTAACTGTGTATTTTTTCAGTAATTAATTGCTTGGAATTAAATAACGGGTGCTGGGTTTGGAAACTCTAACATGGTATACTGTATCAGAGCACCTACATTGAATCGATCTTGGAATTACATGTGCTGGGTTTGTGTCAGATCGCCGGAGCCAGTGTGGCTGGGATCATATGAACAGTTTTTTTTTTAAAGGGCCGAGAGGAATTTCTTTTTATGGGCCATTTTTTTTGAGTCGAAGAACAAAAACAAAAATACGATTCAAAAAAGAATGTAAGACAATGACCTTGATATATGCCAATGATTTATATGACAACACATCTGTAGTAGTAATATGTGACACAGTGTATCAATGATAGTGTTATGTGATGGTGCATCAATGACATTGATATGTGACAGTGTATCAATGATAGTGATATGTGACAGTGCATCAATGACAGTAATATGTGACTGTGCCTCTATGATAGTGATGTGTGACAATTGTGACACTGAATCTATGATAGTACGCAATGATAGTTGTGATAGTGAATTTGTGACAGAGCCTTATGACAGTGATGTGACAGTTGTGACAATGCCTCTATGACAGTGATGTGTAACAGTGCCTCTTTGATGATGATATGACAATGATGGAAGATCCTATATAATAGTGACAGTGATGTACACTATAATCTTATGACGTGATATGGAGGCCTGTGCTTGCCCCTCTAATATACATGTCTGCTGATGTAACTGATTATGAAAGACTCTTGTCTCATACTTATTGTACTTTGTATCTCAGTGGAACATTTGATGAATATCTAAGAAGAAGAATCTGGTTGGGTTTCCCCCTGGTCACTGACCTAAATCTTGCGGTCTTTATTGTGTATGTTTTTCTCCTATTATTCCTTACTGTTCCGCTGCATTGTTGATGTTATTGTTCTCTCTACATAGTTTCTAATGATGATGTGATGTTATGGGGTAAATGTAATATGAAAATGTTGAAAAAGTTTAAAAATGCATTTATTTACAGCAGAGAACAATCTAGCCCTAAAAATTAACAGTTTCTTTGAGCAAACCATAGTTATTCATATGGATTTGTTTCAGTTAAGGTAAACATTTTTTCTGATCGACAGGGAGCTATGAATTTCATCTCCACATTATTTCATGATTCAGTCCCAATTCAATGTGGGTAGGGATCAGACTCGCAAAAACACATATTGTTCTAGTTCTCACAACCTCTGGGCGTTGACCCTGGATCCTTTGCATGGCAACGCTTTGTAGGAACCACTAGACCACGAGCTGATGGACTAATTACTCATAGATTATTTCCTTTTCCATTTATCTAATAATTCAAGGATTTTGTCATGAAATTGTAAGCATTTTTATCATTATCATATTATTCATATATGCCAGAATTAAACAAGTACTATCTAGTATCAACATGTTCTTGTATTGGATTCAACTGAAAGATAAATTGGAGAACACCTTGTACCTGTCAATGGCACAATGAATTATGTTTGCTGGCTTATAAATTGCCCAACATATATTAGATGTTCTCTTTATATGTTGATTGCAGGTTTGTGTATGAGCAAATGAGATTCTGTGAAACATTTCACTCAGATGATGCTGGCTGGAGGATATGCAGTACATGTCAAAAGGTGAGGAGATGTGTGCATTGACTGAACATGTATCTCAGATATTTTTTTTTCATTGTCTGGATATTTATGGAGGATAGATATTGTAGATGTTGATTTCCATCGTGATAGTTATATGAAGTCATTATATATATATATATATATATAATTTTTTTTTAATATTGTTGGAAGCATGAAATGTGTTTTCATAATGAGATTTAATTGGTGATTTCCATCCTGCAGCCTGTCCATTGTGGATGCATTGCTTCTGTCTATTCATTTACACATCTTGATGCTGGAGGTATTGAATGTATCAATTGTTCCAGGAAGAGTGACAGTCATACTTCAGTAAGCTCTTTTACATTTAATTCAGACAATTTGTAAATTTGTGTGGGTTCTTGGATTCCTACCAGTTCCCTTGTGTTTAAGGGCTTAGAATTGTATATGAAGTTCTAAGTAAAAGAATGGGCTTGCAATAGTTGGCTGAGAAATCTATGACACATTTTATCCATCTTGTCAACAATTGTGCTATCATCTATTGCTCAGTTGAATTCTGGAAACCTGTTGTATCATCTATTGCTCAGTTGAATTTTGGAAACCTGGGATATTTTTAAATTGCTTTTTTTTCCTCTTGCTTTTCGAAGCTCTAAGGGATCTGTAATAATCATTGTAACATTAAAAATATTGAAAATAATAATAATAATAAATCATCAAAGGGTACACACCCATTTTCCTTGTGGTCAGTCAATGCATATAATTACACGGTCATGAGCTAAAGGTCACAGCCTCCTTTTTCTAAAGTAAATTGAAATCATATATAAAGTAAATTGAAAACATGGGTCCTGCAAAGAAGAACCTTCAGGATGGTTAGCAGAAAAAACTACAACTAGATGTTCATTGTTATGAAGATGAAACTATTTGTGCCACACAAATTATGGATAGGATTGAGAAGTGGCAAAAAGAACTAGGGTTTAAAGTTGACAAATTAATACAAAATAATAAATCCTCATAAGTATTGAAAGAAACAACTGAGAAGTCAACAGAAGATTCCAAAAGACAATGGATAAAATTAATAAAGAATGGAAACGATTATTGTAAATGTGATAGATGGATTTCAAGACATCAATGTGAAGACCGTTGAAATATGTAACTAGGATCGGTCTTCATAATGACATATGTAATCATGATTTTATGTATTTAATGAAAAGAGAAAAATAAATTTATTATTTTTATTCTTGAGACCTGGGTTTCATGCTCAAGGGAAATTTATTTCTAGGTCAAGCTCCCATTGAGAGTTTCTAGGGCTTGTCATTGAGTCGACAAGTCAAGAGAGTCATTGTCATGTATGAAAGACCCATTTGAGCATGTTACATATTGTAAAGAAAAATCTATTTGAGTCAAAAGACCCTCGGCCTAAAGGGTGCAATTCGACCTAGCAGAAGGCCTATATATAAGAGAGACTTCGACCTCACTTTGGACACTCACTTCACTCGCACAAGTTCGATCACAAGAGAGAGAAAGGTGTGAAGAAAAGGAGGACAGAGATTGAAGGAAGAGACAAGATTTCTGATTTGTTTTGGGCTACTTCTCTCCACGCGTGCGAAAGGATTAGGGCACATATTGCAGCAGAAGAGGACAAGTTGCAGAAGTCGAGTTAGGGCATCATTAAGGACACTTTGCAAGCTCAGTTCTCTAGGAGAGAGAATCCACTCAAGTGAAGAGGAAAGGAGGAAGAATCTATCATTATTTTCCATATGTGCAAAGGCTAGGGTTTTTGCAGAAGATTTTACTGGGCAGGTCAAAGTTGTTGAAGAATTTACTAGGCAAGTCGAAGTTGTAGAAGAATCTGTTGGACAGGGTTGAAGTTTTAGAAGAATCTGCTAGATAGGTTGAAGCTGCAGAAGAATCTGCTAGATAGGTCGAAGTTGCAAGGAAAATTTGCTGGAGGTCGAAATTGCAGGAGTTGCTGAGAAGGAAAGCTTGTCAAGGGACTTGGTCTTGGAGGGTCTTTGTCAAGGGTCATAGGTCTCGGAATTCATCAATTGAAGATTCTATAAGAAGAAGAATTCTTGTGGGTTTTCCTCTCAGGTGGAGAGGTTTTGGCTCTCGCTGATCGCCTATATCTTGTGTCCTATTTTCTCTTTGTTCTTTATGGTTTGGCAACTGTTTGATGAAAAAAAATAATAATAATAAATGCAAAGAAGAATCTAATCATGATAAATAAAAGGAATTCACAAGCAATTATCAAAGTAAGAGAAATCACCTAACTTAGCTGCCCTAGATTTCTCAACATGGTATCAGAGATAAGGTGACGAGACAAGGAAAGGCAACTTAAAGAAGGACACTCAAGGGTTGAAGCACTAGAATATCATCAAGCGCATCAATCATCAAGAAGGACCATTCATCTCAAGGATCATAACACCTCAAAGAAAGAAGACCTCAAAAACCTAGCTCATCCAAAGAAGGTTTATACACTTGAAGCGGCCTTAAAGAAAAGATCTACAGGACCCTACCTCCACTTAAAGGACTACTCATTGAAGCATCTTGAAGTCTATCTATCCAAGGGAAGCAAGAAAAGGCATTCTCATCATCTTCAAGGAATCAAGGTGATCTCCCTCTCTTTGAAGGATCACTTTTGAGGGAAGACATCTTCTATTATCAACATCATCATCAAAATCAAGAAGGTATCAGATTGATGATATTGTCATCAAGAAGCATCTTCACTCGACAAGTAAGTACCTTTATATTTATGACTGAATCTGCCATCAAAATGACTTCATTTTGCAAGGAAAGCAACAAATTGGTTGGGTTATCAAACTTTCTTGCATGGAAGAAGAGGACAATTTTAATCCTCAGAAAATGAAGTTGTTGAACATGTTAAGGGCTCAATCACTAAACCTCCAAAAGAAGAAGCTGAAGCCCTAGCCAAGTATATGAAGGGAGAAATTAGGATTCAAAGGATCCTTATAGAATCCATCAAGGATCCCCTCATACCATATGTTGCAAAATTGGAGACATGAAAAGAAATATATGATAAACTAGTAGAATTGTTCTACGCAAGTATTGTTGGAGAAGTGATATCTTTGAGAAATAAGCTATACAAAATGATCTCAAAGGGAGATGGAATAGCCTCATACTTTATGAGGGTATTAGAAATAACAGACCAATTATAAGAATTGGGAGAAATAATGTCCGATAACTAAATGACCACCATAGTGCTCAATGCACTACCAGAAGAATGGGGCAACTTTACATCAAGCATCTATAGAAAGAAGGAAGCTACCTGATTCAGTGAAATTTGGTCATTGTGTAAGATTGAAGAAGCCAGGTTAAAGGCAAAAAGCGATGTAGGATCAAATGAGCAAGTTTAAGCATTTGCTGCCATGGCTAGGAGGAAAGGAAAGTTTGGAAGGTTTGGTTCTCGGAAAAAGAACAAGAAGGATATGTAAAAGATCCAATACTACGGCTGTCATGAATATGGGCACTATTACCGCTCAAACTAGCAGGGAACCTAAAGGGATCCCTAAAGGGCAAATGCTAAGCCAAGAGCTGTGAAAATTATGTTACTGCAGCAACTGATTTATTTTACCTACTTATTTCCAATAAGTTATTTACGAAATCCCTTCAGTAAATATTAAATAGATTCTACTACAGAAATACAGATATCACACCATAACGCAAAAGCAAATACATGCACAAGAATTAAAACACACCAACACATATTTTTGGACAATTGTCCCTGGAAAAACCCAATGCAGGAAAACCGGTGCAACAGAGGAGGATTTTTATTATTAAGCAACTTTTCTGAGTACACTGTGTGCCAAACTGGCTCACCCGACAAAGATAAATTCTCCGACATCTCCCCTAGGCTCAGCGTCAGACCAGCTAGCCTCTGCGTAGCTCCCAGACCCTCTGCGTTAGCACTGGGCCTCTCCGCGTCACCCACACAGGCCCTCCAGTGACTGCGCAATCCTGCTGCCTTTGTGTCTTCCTGAGTGGCTCTGCGTCTGCCTCTCTGATCTCTGCGCTGATCCTCCGGCACTGTCCCTGCCTCTTTGCTACGTATTCGCTACCTCTTGCTGCAATCCAGTCTTTTAGTTCAAATTTCTCAGCAAGCCCCACTCCAGAAATCGAACTGACTGGTCTCCCTCATTCTGTCTTCAACTGACCCTCAAGCCCCCTCTTATACTTTTCCTGTTGATGAATCAACAACCGAGATTAAGTCCCTAATCAATGGCTACGATTAAAATAGACTTGATCCTTATCTTTTAGAAGCTTCTCATCCTTATCTTTATTAATACCCATTAATATTTTTATTTTCCTAAGTTTAGACTTAGGAACTCATTAAAAAATATTAGTTATTTTAATAACTCCTTATCCGGATAGAATTTTTCAAAACGATTTATGGGTCTTGGAGATCTCATGTGCTTTAGCCTCTCTACCAATTTTCATGGCTAGAGCACATTCGATGCTACCCCAAATCAACACTCCCTCTTAGCGAGGAATGTGCTCTAGTAATACTCCACCACTGAGCATCACCCTGATTATACGGCATCGGTACTTGTGCTGATGCTAGGCCTTCCTGCCCAACATCCTCTACACTGTTGCATCTTGTACTGTTGCCCATGGCTCTACCACTACCATTGCTACATCTTTATTGCAGCTCCCTCCGCATCTGTGCTGCCGCTCGTCCTTCCTCCCAACACTGTATTTGCGCTGCAACTCCCTCTACATCCGTGCTGCTATTGGTCCTTTCTCCCAACACTGCATCTGCACTGCAACATCTGACACATACCCATTATGACTACTGAAATGGATTTTTTATAATCCCAATCTTCTCCCTGAAATAAGCAAACTTTGTTCTTCCAAGAGCCTTGGTAAGGATGTCTACCACCTATTCTCCTATAGGACTGTAGCTCAAGTGCACAGATCCTTGTTGGACATAGTCCCTAACAAAGTGACACCGAATATCAATGTGCTTTGTTTGATCATGAAATATTGGATTCTCAGAGAGCTTGATGAAACTCTGATTATCACACATGATCTTGGTCGATTCCATCCTTCTTCTGAATAGGTTTACAAGTAGTTTTCTAAGCCATATGGATTTGGACGAAGTTGTGCTGGCGGCCATATATTCTACTTCAGCTGAGCTCAGAGCTATGGATTTTTGTTTCCTACCGCACCAGGAGGTTTTCCCCAATCCAAGGTTGAAACAATACCCAAAGGTACTTTTCCGATCCACTGAATTTCCAGCCCAATCTGCATCAGTGAACCCACTCAATCTGATATCCTTACTTCTAGTGTACAAGAGTCCATAATTGACTGTTCCCTGTAAATATCTAAGAACATGTTTGGCTACTGCCCAATGAGCCCTCTTTGGTTCCACCATGAACTGATTGACGGTGTTGACAGCGTAACAAATGTTTGGCCTGGTATTGACCAGATACATCAGGGACCCTATGAGCCGCCTGTATAAGGTGGGATCAACATCTTTGTCTTTTGACTTATCAATTTTCTTCCAGTTGGTGATCATTGGAGTAGCCATCAGCCTACAATCTTGCATCCTGAATCTCTTTAGGATCTCTGTAGCATATCTCCCTTGTCCAAGATTTTATCCTTTCGCTGCCAAACTTCCAACCGTAGGAAATAATGCATCTGTCCCAAATCCTTCATGTCAAACTCTGTGGCTAGATTCTTCTTGAAGTCCTCGATGAACCTGTCAGAAAAAGATCATCCACATATAATACTAGTATTAGAGGCTCACCAATTCTTCTGCAAGTAGCCATCAATTCGACCATACCATGCTCTAGGTGCTTGTTTCCATTCAAGGCTTTCTTCAATTTGCATACATGAGACTTCTTCTCATGTGTCTCAAAGCCTTCTTGTTGTTCAATCAATGTATACTTTCTCTTCTATTACCCCGTTCAAGAATGCCGTTTTGACATCCATCTGATGAATCTACCATCCCATCTGAGCTGCAAGAGATGTCACAGTTCTAATAGGATGTATACTTGGCTATTGGGGTGAAGGTCTATCAATTCCTTCCTTCTGAGCATACTCCTTAGCCATAAACCTGGTTTGTATTTTTCCACACTGTCATGTGCAGCGTATTTAATCTTGTAGATCCATCTCGAACCTACCATTGATTTGTCTTGAGACCTAGGCACTACTTCCTAGACATCGTTCACCATTATAGAGTTGTATTCCTCTACCATTGTATCCATCCAAACTTGATGTTGAGCGGCCTCCTGAAAACTGGAAGGCTTTCCATCCTGAGCTACTAATGCCTGATATCTATCTGGCTACTTTCGCTCCCTTTTATTGTTTCTCGGTGCATTGATGAAATCTTCTGCATCCTGCAGAATTTGTCAAAGTTCCCGACTCGTTCTTTCTCTGGTAACAGGTGCATCTGTTAGCTCCTCCTCTTCCTGTGATTCTTCTTGTTCTGAGGAAGAATTCTTGGCTTTCGCTAGTTGAAGTGGTTTGACCAATGACTCATCTTTTGACTGCTCCTCGGAAGGTATTTCTCAAGATTTTCTGAAGGCCCTATCTTCCATGAACTTCACATCTCGCCGAACTACTACCTTCCTGCTCCCTGGAAGATAGACTCAGTGTTCTCGCTATATCCCACTAGATATCCTTTCTCTGCAGTTTGATCTAACTTCTTCCTTTTCTCCTCGGGTATACGACAATATGCTAAACTCCCAAATATCCTGAAATCGCCGACTTCACGTGTCTTCCTGGTGAAGACTTTCTCTGGAGTAATCTTGCCCAATGCCTTATGAGGAGTTCTATTCTAGACATAGACTGTCGTGTTGCATGCTTCTGCCCATAGGAATTATGGCATATTCTGATCATACATCATGGCCCTAGTTGCTTCCACGATAGTCCTGTTCTTCCTTTCTGCTACTCCATTCTGCTACGGATTGTAAGGAGATGTACACTCTCTTCTGATGCCTCCCTAGCGCAAAAATCAGTGAAGTCCTTATCGACATATTCTCCACCATTGTTTAAGCGTAAAACTTTTATTTTCTTCCCTGTCAGATTCTCCACCAGAGCTAAGTTGCACGAAACGGGGAAACGGGTACGAGTTTCCGAAACGGGAAGCAATACGAACGCACCTCCCAAATTTGGAACGGGAAACGCGAAAATATATATATATTATATATATATATTATATATATATATAGATATATATATATATATATATATATATATATTTAGATAATATATATAAATATATAATATATGTTCAATCATAAAGCATAACTGATACATATAATTTATTACACTTAAACCATTAGATTAATTTACATATATTACCAGAATGATCACATATGAAAATAAAAAAATCGGAAATCCAAAAGCACTTTGTTATATATCAAAATCTCAAATCAGCGTTTATTTAATTAATATATGAGGCCAAGTACATAAAACTATTATACGCGTAAGAGAGAGATCCAAATCAGGATTTCTGCATCCACATCCCTTCTTTAGAAGTTCACTGTTTTATTTGGGATCTCCCCTACATAGTCGAATGACCTAATGCTCTTGATTAAATACAAGTTTCATACCTTAGTACCCTACATGATCTTGATTATTGGGAGTTTCCCCTGCATAGAGGGCTTGGTTCTCTTGATTAAATACAAGTTCCATACTCTAGTACATGATAAAATCCAATGGAAACATTGCAATCCCTCCAATCCTGAAATCCTGAAAAACAAATAAGTCTGCTGGATTTTGAGTGAGATTTAAAATTCTACTTTCTCCATATGAAATCCAATGAGAGTGAAACCACTCTCAAACATCCTGAGTCATTTCATGGTAATGTTAAAAATTTAAGTAAAAGGATGAAAATGAAAAATAAAGGAAAATATCACTTTTACTTTAAAAATTTAACATTACCATGAACTGCATATCCCTCAAACTTCCTGATGAACTGCATATCAACACTAGGGTAGAAATTCACTTTTATAACTTTAGACACACATCTAGAAGCAACAAGAAGTCACTAACATACCCTAAAAGTAAATTAAAAACAAAAAAAAAAAATTAAAAAAAACACAAGTTAATGAGGAAACGTGGGTTGTACGGCTCTGAAACGCGTTTCCGGCCGTACTGGCCATGTTTCCGTTTCGGGAAACGTGGCAGTACGGCTGGAAACGCGTTTCATGGCCGTACCAAACGCATTTCCGCATTTCGTACCCGTTTCCGTATGGAAACGGACCTCTATACCACGTTTCTTGCAACATAGCACTAGAGCCTTGAACTCTTTGAATCGACAGAAAACCTCATCCTTGGTTTTCAGAAAATAAATCCAAGTTTTCTTGGAGTGGTCATCAATGAAGGTGACGAAGTATTTGGCACCACTAAGAGCTTTAGTAGACATTGGTTCGCAGATATCTGAGTGTATCAATCCTAGTACACTCTTGGCCCTGTTTTTACTTTTAGGAAATGCTTCTTTGGCATACTTGCCCAAAGCACATCCTTTGCATACATCATCTCGTTTTGTACTAAGATCTGGAACTCCTGTTATAGTTTTCCTGAGAATTCTCAGAGTCCCATGGTGCAAATGTCCCATTCTTCTGTGCCATAGTTCATTCAAATCCTTGTCTCCATTACTGCCTATCAGTGCCATTGGTGATTCTAGCTGTAACCTGTACAACCTGTTACTTCTGATTCCGATCTGCGCTTTCTTTTTCCAACTCAGGTGTTTGACGTATACTTTCTCCTTAATGAAGAAAACATCATAGCCCTTGCCTTGAAGTTGTGATACGGAAAGTAAGTTCATCCCTAGTCCTAGAACATGCAGCACATTGGTAGCACAAAACCGCTCCCCCATTTTTGTTTGAAAAACTACAGTACCCTTCCCTATTGGATTACACTTTGCCTTGTTCCCCATGGTGATCTGAAAATTCATCCTTTCCTCCTGATAATCTGAGAAACATTCCCAGATTCCTGTCATATACCAGGAGGCTCCACTGTCTATATACCATACCTCTGATGATGCAGAGCTTGTCACACAAGCAACTTCTTCCAATCTGGAATCCAGCATAGAGAAATCGAAATTACTATCTCTTGTGCAATTTTCTGAAAATCTGCATGAGTCTCCTGATGTAGATGCCTCTGCATTAGATCTCGACCCATAATTGATTTTCCCTTCCTGTCTCTGATTTCTTGCTCTGATACCATGTGAAAATTCTGTTATTGCAGCAACTGATTTATTTTACCTACTTATTTTCCAATAAGTTATTTACGAAATCCCTTCGGTAAATATTAAAATAAATTCTACTACAGATATCGTACCATAATACAGAAACAAATACATGCACAAGAATCAAAACACTTCAACACAGATATTTTTGGACAATTGTCCTTGGAAAAACCCAATGCAGGAAAACCAGTGCAGTAGAGGAGGATTTTTATTATTAAGCAACTTTTTTGAGTACACCAGGTGCTAAACTGGCTCACCCGACAGAGAAATTCTCGGCACCTACCCTAGGCTCAGTGTCAGACCAGCTAGCCTCTGCGTAGCTCCCAGACCCTTTGCGTCAACACTCTACTTCTCTGCGTCAGCATTGGGCCTCTCTGCGTCACCCACGTAGGCCCTCCAGTGACTGCGCAGTCTTGCTGCCTCTGCGTCTTCTTGAGTGGCTCTGTGTCTGCTCTCTGATCTCTGCGCCGATCCTCTGGCACTGTCCCTGCCTCTCTGCTTCGTACTCACTACCTCTTGCTCCAATCCAGTGTTCTAGCTCGAATTTCTCAGCAAGCTCCGCTCTAGAAATCGAACTGACTGGTCTTCCTTAGTCTCTCTCCAACCAACCCTCAAGCCCCCTCTTACACTTTTCCTGTTGATGAATCAATGGACGAGATTAAGTGCCTAATCAACGGCTAAGATTAAAATAGACTTGTTCCTTATGTGTTAGAAGCTTCTCATCCTTATCTTTATTAATACCCATTAATATTTTTATTTTCCTAAGTTTAGACTTAGGAACTCATTAAAAATATTAATTATTTTAATAACTCGTTATCCGGATGGAATTTTCCAAAATGATTTATGGGTCTTGGAGATCTCATGTGCTTTAGCCTCTCCACTAATTTTCATGGCTAGAGTACATCTGATGCTACCCCAAATCAACAAGAGCAACAAATAGAGACTTAGCCCACTATCACTTCAGCTAAGGCTTCCTTATATTTACGGACTTTCACCGATGGGAGGAGACGCAGTATATATGGAGTTACCAATGAAGTATAAGTCAATGGATATGAGTGACCCAAATAAACCCTTTCCCAGAAGAGTTTGAAGGATGGAGTTTGCTTGCTTTCTAAGGAAGGTACTATGTATTCTAGGGAAAGAAAGAGAGGATTTGAGGGTTAGGTTTATGAGATAAGACTTGTGAAGGAGTTCCCCAATCCCTAAAATCCTTGTTAGAATTGGTATCCTGGATGGTTCTTGAAAAATGGTCTTTCAAAGGAGCGGGACCACATGGGGGCCAAGTGGACCCAGTCTGGGGTATGAGGAAAGAATGTAGCAAACAATGATATTCTTACCCTAGACAAGGTGGGGAAAGGATCAAACAAAGAATTTTCACTTGAAGATGTTGTTTTGACCTTATGAGGTACTAACCTTAGGGATGGCATGGCAAGGTTTGATCCAAGAGCTAGGGCTTGACTTTTCTCCCAACTCCATAGTCAGAATGGCTTCAAAATTGGAGGAGAGCTTGAGGAAAGGGTAGCGCTGGAGACGCTCGGAGATCGAACTTTTTGGATGGGTAGCTTTTTGGGAAATTGATGTCCTAGGTACCCCAAATTGGCTAGAACTGGAAGGAGGTGAAAGAATATGATTTTTAGTGACCACCCTTGGTAGATTAGAGTGCCTTAATCTTTGGGAGAATGGATTCTATGATGAATATGACTTGGATTTCTTGGTTCCCAGTTAAGGAGGCCTCAAGATCACTTCGCTAGCCTTCTAGGTCAAGAAGAAACAACCTTGCAACTTTTATACTTCTATGTGCAAAAGGAATGACCTATCAAGGTCAGATTCTTTAATAGAATTACCCCTAGGAGATTTCGTTCATATTAGATGGCCCATACCTTGAGAGAAGCTATAATAGAGACAAATTACACAATTTTAAGCAGTAAATGCATGCAACAATTAGCCCTAGAACAACGAAAATCAAAGTCCAACATATATGACAAAGTAAACAAGAATAACATTAAAAAATATATACTTACATGTAACAGAGTATATCCAACCATTCACAATTGACAAGAGAGAAGCTCCAAGAGAAGATAGATCAATATCCATACATCAAAATTCATCCATAAAGATCCAATTCATCCTCTAGAAAAAGTGCGAAAATCTCGAGAGATGAATGATCTAAACCAAAGTGATATTGAGTAAATGAGCTCATATCACTTGTATTTATACACAACTTAGGAGTTTGAATTAGCCCCCTTGGCCTACATAAGCCCCAAAAATAAAATAATGTTCTAATAATTCAACTTTTGGTGACAAACCCACCAAACTAGCTCATAAATGAAAAGGTAAGCCTCTCAAGAGATCAATTAATAATCTATGCATATCGTAGGGCCCTCTAAGAGGCCTAATAAGGTCCATGGGTGCCACAATGAAGAATAGGACCCTCAAAAGCAGTGGACAAAGGGGTGGCCCCTTGTAATAACTTGTGGTGCTCCAATGACATGTGGGGGCACACAAGTATGCTCATGGGTATCCAAACAAATCGAAGATGTCTGTAGATTGCCCGTAAGGGCTAGGATGATGGTGTAGGTGGTGCCACATCATCATGCAAGGCTTGGATCATCTGCCAAGTGTATGGTGTAAAACTGGGGCCAGCTAGGCATGATGGATCAGGTGCATCTTCTTCGTCCAATAAGTGAACCACGGGCAATCTCTGAATGGCCGTGGAGATCTGTTATGCTCTTGACCTGCAAATGATACCCAAATACAGAATATGCGAAGAAAAGAGACCCAAAATACAGAATATGCGAAGAAAAGATACCCAAAACACAGAATAGCAATGAATTTATTATTCAGAGAGTAATGTTCACTTGCCTCTTCGAGGGGGCAACCTCCAATAGAGCAGAGCTCGATTACAAAATAAGACACGATGCTCCTCGCAGGGAGTTTCTATCCTTTATATATGACTCTTACGTGCAATACCACGGGCCAATACCGTGTATTATTAATACCATCTATCTAATACTACGGCCCATTTGCAACTAATTGTGGTTCCGTTATTAAAATTGCAGATTAACCACTTACAATTATTAATATGGGCTTTATTGACTCTTGACTATGAAGTGGTCCCATTACATAGATAAGGGGGTTAGGGTGGGACCCTAACATGCCCACCCCCTTAAGACTAGCCTTGTCCTCAAGGCTGAAGCTGCGGAAACTGCTACAGGATAGTGGTTGGCTCCCAAGTTGCATCTTCTGGAGAGGTGTCTTTCCATTTGACTAGGACTTCCTTAATCATGTGGCTGCGCAGTTGCTTGACTCGTGTGTTGAGGACCTGTTCTGGTTGAAGCCAGATGGATCCTTCTTCGTCCAATTCTGGGAGACTAGTCTAAATTCTGCAATTGTTCCCAATCACTTTCTTGAGGCATGAGACATGAAAAACTTGATGGATTTTTGCAGTAGGTGGCAAGGCCAACTTGTAGGCAACTTCTCCAATGCGTTGAATTACTTGATAGGGTCCGTAGAATTTGGGGGAGAGTTTCTGACATCCCTTGTCTTTAAGTGATGTTTGCTTATATGGTTGGAGCCGTAAAAATACCTGATCCCCTTCTTGAAAGTGGCGCTCTAAGCGATGCTGGTCTACGTGTTGCTTCATGCGGTTCTGAGATTGATGAAGATTATCTCTAAGACGGGAAAGCATAGTTGCGCAGTGTTGTAGGAGTTGATCCACTGCTTGGACTTTTGAGCATCCCTTGAGATATGAAGTAGGTGAAAGCGGGAGTTGACCATATACTGCTTCATAGGGGGTCATTCTGGTGGTGGCATGATAGTTGGTGTTATACCACCATTCTGCCAGAGGTAGCCACTGTACCCAAAGGTGTTTTTTTTCTAAAGTAAAACACCTAAGGTAAGTTTCTAGACATTTGTTGACGCTTCAGTTTGACCATCTGTTGGTGGATGGTAGGAAGTACTGAGTTTAGTTGAGTGCCTGGATTCTGAAGAGTTCCTGCAAAAATTGCTGTAGATCGGGTCGCGGTCGGACACAATAGAAATAGGCATGCCATGCAATTTGAAGATCTGATCCATGAAAGTTTGAGCAACCAAGGTTGGTGTAAACGTGTGGGGAAGAGCGCGGAAATGAACATACTTCGACAATCGGTCCACAACCACCATGATGACTGACTTGTTCCCTGATTTTGGAAGACTTGTAATGAAATCCATGGAAACTTCTATCCAAATTGATTCCGGAATGGGTAATGGCTGTAATGTGCAAGGTGTGTTGACGGTTTCCCCTTTGTGGCGTTGACAGACATCGCATTCGGTTACGAAGGTAAGAATGTTCTTTTTCATGCCTGTCCAGAAAAATGATCTTCTGGTGCGAGCATACGTCTTCTAAAAACCCGAATGTCTTGCAATGGGAGATGAGTGCATCTCTGCCAAAATGCGACTTTTGAAGGTGGATGCTGGTGATATTACGACTTTGTTATTGTAGCGAAGAATATCATCCTGCCACGAGTAGCCCTTGGTGGAATTTGGATCTGCCTGCAATTGAGAAATGAGTTGGGAGAGCCTTGGGTGTGAAAACCATTCTCTGCGAGCTTCTTCAATCCATTCTGGAATGGAGAGGGAAATAGCTAGCAGGGTACTTTCCTCCTCAAATTAGTGAGATAATGCATCTGCTACACTATTGTCTTTCCCTTTCTTGTAAATGATCTCATAATCATATCCCATCATTTTGGCTAGCCATTTATTTTGTTGTGGGGAGGATAGGCATTGCTCCAAAAAATATTTAAGACTATGATGATCTGTGCGGATTTGGAAATGTCGCCCCAATAAATAAGGTCGCCAGGTGTTGACTGCATGTAAGAAGGCCATCATTTCCTTCTCGTATGTAGATTGGCCATGATTCTTCCCACTGAGTTGCCGGCTTGTGAAGGCCAACGGTCGCCCTTCCTGCATTAAAACCGCCCCAATACCTGTCCCCAAAGCATCACATTCATAGACAAAAGAATTGGTGAAGTCAGGTAGTGCTAAAACTGGAGTGGAACACATGGAATTTTTTAGAGCTGTAAAGGCTTGTTGTGCTTCCTCATTCCAGACGAATGAATTTTTCTTTAGGAGTTGGGTGAGGGGCTTCGCTATGCGACCATAGTTGTGGACAAATTTACGATAATAGCCTGTGAGACCCAAAAATTCTCGCAAGCTCTTCAAGGTCTTAGGTTGATGCCATTCCTACATTGCTTGGATCTTTTTGGGGTCCACCTTCACACCCTCACGCCCCACAATTTGGCCCAAATACACTACCTCTGCCCTGCCAAATGAACACTTGGACATCTTGACAAATAATTTATGCCTGTAGAGCAGTTGCAAGAGTAGATCTACATGCTGAAGATGTGTGCCCCAAGTGCAACTATAGATGAGGATGTCATCGAAGAAGACAAGGACAAATTTCCTGAGATATGGCTTGAGAATGTGGTTCGTAAGGCTCTGAAAATTAGAGGGGGCATTACAAAGACCAAATGGCATGACCACGAATTCATAGTGGCCTTCATGAGTTCTGAAAGCAGTCTTGGGGATGTCGACTTCCTTCATGTGAATCTGGTGGTAGCCTGAGCGAAGATCCAGCTTCATGAAAAATTGAGCCCCATTGAGTTCATCCAGCAAATCATCAATCACCGGGATGGGAAATTTATCTTTGACTGTCAACTTATTGAGGGCCCTGAAGTCAGGACACATTCGCCACTCCCCATCTTTTTTGAGCACCATGACCACTGGGGATGAATAAGGATTGATGCTGGGACGAATGACCCCTGCTTCCAAAAGTTCTTGATGATTTTTTCTGTTTCGTTCTTTTGGGTGAACGGATATCTGTATGGGTGCACATTTGGGGGTTGGGCCCCTGGAACCAAGGTGATGCTATGATCATGTTCCCCTCACTAGGGTGGAAGCCCTTGAGGCTTGTCAAAGACCGGCAGATGGTTATTTAAAATCTGTTGCATCTCAGGATGAAGTGGCGGCGGCTTGGTTTCGACT
>APFE030275518.1:31877-80520 GCA_000404065.3 Pinus taeda
CGGGCGAGTAATCTCTCCGAGTGCTGTTCTCTGTGTACTGTAGCCGCAAGACGGTCGCTGGTTTATCTATGGCGAGGTTTTCAGGGAGCCTATGGGGCTTCCGATATACCCAGAGGGTACGTGGAAAACAGTCCGTGCGCGGTTCTGTCTAATGCGCTACTACTCGAAGGAGTACCCACAGGGGTTACAAGGGAGTCCAACAGACGTGACCACCTCTTGTATTTCCTGCGTGCATGCCTCCCCAAATCCGCAGATTTATGCGCTCAACGACAGATCCCGTCGTTTAAAGACGCCGGAACACGTCTCGAGCCAAAAAAATTGCTAACTATGGAGATCCCACCGGCCCTGGAAGTGCTCTGATACCACTTGTTATCGCTCTTGACTGCAAAATGAACCCACATACGAATAATGCGAAGAAAAGATACCCAAATACAGAATATGCGAGAAAAGAGACCCAGAACACAGAATATGCGAAGAAAAGTTACCCAGAACACAGAATAGCAATGATTTTATTATTCAGAGAGTAATGTTCACTTGCCTCTTCGAGGGGGCAACCTCCAATAGAGCAGAGCTCGATTACAAAATAAGACATGATGCTCCTTGCAGGGAGTTTCTATCCTTTATATATGACTCCTACGTGCAATACCACGGGCCAATACCGTGTATTATTAATACCATCTATCTAATACTACGACCCATTTGCAACTAACTGTGGTTCCGTTATTAATTGCGGATTAAACACTTACAATTATTAATATTGGCTTTATTGACTCTTGACTATGACGTGGTCCCATTACATAGATAAGGGGTTACGGTGGGACCCTAACATGATCCATGGAGTGTTGTCTGCTGCTGTGGAGGCCCATGGCTCTCAACGCACATCCTACAAGTGCCAATGTAGGGCTCTGAAGGATTAGGACCTCGTATAGGGAGACCAAACCCAAAATGGAAACCATCTACAATCCCGCATAAGATCCAATGCATCCCCTAGCCTACCAGTACAACAAGTCATTAGAGAAATCAAGTAAATGAGCTTACCAAATCATGCACCACAGGTGGGGACTTCATAATGGCCTGCCCTTCCATGATGGGCTTCGTGATGTGCCAATGTCTCCTAAACTCTAAATGGGGTTAACCAATAATTCTATTAGGTGGTTCCTACTTCTAAAGGAGACGATATAGTCAAGGTACATCCTTCAAAAGGTGGTGGCATGTGATAGATAAGTGAATGAAGTAGGGGATGAGAAGGGGTGACTCTGGGTCTCATGTTGGGGTATAAAGGTAGCTAATAAGAGGGAAGCTCAATTTGGATTTATAATGTATAGGAGAGAGAAATCGTGGTACATGAGGTGCCCCGACCTTGATTTTTCCACTCTTCTTTACAAGCCTTTTGCCTTTTTATGATTTTCTTTGATTAATTGCTCGGGGCTCAAAGTGGTAAGAGCATGATGTGTAAGATGTAACAGTAAATATCCCCTTTTAAGGTGGGGTAGTTCATTGCCCACCAGGGGTTGGGACAATCATGGGTTCTTATATGATGAAGGAGGATCATAGAAGCCGTACAAACCAGGGTGATGGCCATGATGATGCGGGAGAGCTCATGTATTGACTTTTTCCCACGTGCTAAATGTATTTGTCTCGGCCATCGTTTGCATTTTGTGATACATTTTCCTATTGAATGTGGCCATATATGCTTTTATCTTTCTTTTTAGCTACATCAAACTCCGGGCTTCATTCCAGGCCATCACCCAAGGTGTGGGCAAGGGAAAGGTGCATGCTAACCCTATGTGCACCCAATAGAGGAATGTGGACCCAAGCGGGAGAAATGATGAATGGGGTAACAATGAACGGAAATAGGGTAATATAAGCGGATAAGGGAGCGGGACCATGCAACCAAAATCGGGGTTTCCCATGAAATACCATCCATGGAGCCAAATGGTCAGTAAAAGAGATCCCACGGGACTAGAATCCAAGGTGCCCAAAAGTATCCATGATAAGCAAACTACAATACTCAATTTCCAAATGACAAGGCATACCTTTAGGTTTGGGAGGCCCACCTTCAAACATATGATCATGGCAGATGGGCGACAGACCACATGGCAGGATTATGTGGCGGAGAAATGGCACAATGAGCTAGATGATGGCTACAAGGGGCTGTTAGTTGAGGACCATCTTGGAGGAAAAAAAAATTCTCGTAGGGATATTACCCACAAAATGGTGGGTAACATCTAGCAAATCTCTCGAAGAAGTGGGCGAAGCTACTTGAACGGGCGGTCATGAGAACTCCAACAATCTCTTGGTTACCGTAGACCTGTTACTTGTACATATAATATATGGAAAAACACAGGGCAACGTGCTTTCACGGCATCTCATTATTGCACATTCTATTATGTTAGGCCATAAAATCGACAGAAAACAAAATATGCAAATATGCATCTATCTATCATGAGAAATATCATATGATGTTAGTTCTAATGCAAAAATCAACATGCAATGCATCCTACCCTAACATACATATGATAATGCTAATGCTAAGTGTAATCATAAAGCCAGTGCAACCAACATATCATCGTATCAATATACATATCTGTTAAAATTGGCAACTAGGGCCAAACTCCATGTGGGTCTACTTATTCATGGTAGCTGATATTTTTCTTGGATTCCTCTCGTCGAGAGGTGTAGGATTGATCTAAAGATCATTCGATTCTGACAAGTATTCATGGAGATATGAATTTATTTGTGTTATGTGACAATTCGTCAAGGTCGTCCAACAACCAAATAACCCCCACTTGTCCCCCACGTTTTAGTAT
Organism: Pinus taeda; assembly: GCA_000404065.3. NCBI lineage: Eukaryota > Viridiplantae > Streptophyta > Pinopsida > Pinales > Pinaceae > Pinus > Pinus taeda. Next base: position 34,688 of record APFE030275518.1, read on the forward strand.
AATTAGAGGTGCCTTGAAAGTCATTTTGGACTCACCTCTTGTGATATCTTCTCTCCACTGTTTTGGGTTTTAGTGGAAGGGAAAAATCCTCAAGAGGATACGCTGTCCTATGAAGAAGTCTGCCATGCCCTAGACTGTAATTCTACAAGGGACTTGGACGCAGTTCAACAAGGGACTAGAACACAGTCAAACAAGGGTTTATATGCTGGTTGCAATAGCCTTAAATGTTGAGATGAAGAAGCCCTACTTACAGCTAAGTAAAAGCCCTAACGATGTCCTAATATGGTAGAAGCATAACATGGAGGACAACTCTTATGGTGGATCTACACAAGGTTCTACGCTGTCCTAAATAAGACCTTTCTACACAACAATAAGAGATCCTAAGATGCTGCCTAAATTCCCTATGGAGATGACCTTAAGGCCTAACACAGTCATGAAGGAGGACAACCCTAACGCAGTTAAAGAGAGGTCTACGCGCTGGTCTAAAAGAGACCTCACAGCAGTTCTATGTATGCCCTAGTCACAGTCCGAATGCACTCTAAATGCTGGCCGTATTTGAAGAGGATTCTTATAAGCTGGAAAGAAGACAGCCATATGATGCCTAATCTGATCGCTGTTTTGGATAGTGTCCAACTTCAAGCATATGACGTGAAGTAGAGTGCTAAAAAATGGTGCAGCATTGTGCACTGATTGGACAACATATGAATAGGACTATTGACATAAAAGCATGGTGCACAGTGATGTAAATGGTGCAGCACAGTGCACTGATTGGACAACATATGATTAGGACTGTTGACATAAAAGCATAGTGCATAGTGATGTAAATGGTGCAACATAGTGCACAGTGATGGAGTGGTGCAACATAGTGCACAGTAGTGATTGAGTGGTGCAGCTCGGTGATGGGAGCAACACAATGATGAGAGCAACTTTGTGATGGATGCAACTACATGAATGGGTGCAGCAGCATAGTGTGATGGTGTAGCATGGTGCAACACATTGATGATGCACAATGTGATGGTGCACCATGGTGCAACACATTGATGATGCACAATGATGATGGGTGCTGCATGGTGCAACACAGTGATAGGTTCAACATGGTGATGGAATCATCTGAGTTCAGATATGCTACCTCATGTGTCATCTTCTTAGAGAAGATCTCTGCTCTTATTTTGTCAAGTCAAAATGTTGACTTCTGATGTATATGTACTATCTCTCTCTCTCTCTGTGTTGAACTATTGAAGAACATAAGAAGAATTGATCAAGGGTTCCCCACATTGGGGTTTGTCCCTGGCTGGCGCCACATCTTGTGTCCTCTTGTCTTGGCTTGTTTTCTGCGATTTATGTTTATGTCCTATTTGCATTTTACTATCATGCTAAATGTGATTGCTAATCTGGAATTGATATTGAGTTAATATGGAAAATTGAAGTAAATTTGCTTTCAGCATAGAACATACCTAAACTTAACATATGATGTTAGTTCTAATGCAAAAATCAACATGCAATGCATCCTACCCTAACATACATTTGATAATGCTAATGCTAAGTTTAATCATAAAGCCAGTGCAAATTGATGGGAAAATTGATGCCCTAGGTAGCCAAACTTGGCTAGACCTGGAAGGAGGTGAAAGAATAACTTTTAGTGACCACCCTTGGTAGATCAGTGCCTTAATCTTTGGGATAATGGAGTCTATGATGAATATGAGTAGGATTTCTTGGTTCCCAGTCAAGGAGGCCTCAAGATCTCTTCACTAGCCTTCTAGTTCAAGAAGAAGCAATCTTGCAGCTTTTATACTTCGATGTGCAAAAGGAATGGCTTATCAAGGTTAAATTCTTTAATTGAATTACCCCTAAGAGATTTCGCTCATATTACATGGCACATACATTGAGAGATGCTATAATAGAGACAAATTCCACAATTTTAGGTAGTAAATGCATGCAACAATTAGCCTTAGAACAATGAAAATCCCAGTCCAACGTATATGATAAAAGTAAACAAGAAAAACATGAAAAAGTATGTACTTACATGTAACAGAGTATATCCAACCATTCACAATTGACAAGAGAGAAGCTCCAATAGAAGATAGACCAATATCCACACATCAAAATTCATCCATAAAGCTCCAATTCATCCTCTAGAAAAAGTCTAAAATCTCAAGAGAAAGAAATGATCCAAACCAAAGTGATGATGAGCAAATGAGCTCATCTCACTTGTTTTTATACACAACTTAGGAGTTCGAATTAGCCTCCTTGGCCTACATAAGCCCCAAAAATAAAATAATGTTCTAATAATTCAACTTTTGGTGACAAGCCCACCAAACTAGCTCATAAATGAAAAGGTCAAGTAATAATCTATATGCATGTCGTAGGGCCCTCTAAGAGGCCTAATAAGGTCCATGGGTGCCACAATGAAGAATAGGACCTTCAAAAGCAGTGGACAAGAGGGTGACCCCTTGTAATAACCTGTGGTGCTCCAAATGACATGTGGGGGCACACAAGTGTCCTCATGGGTCTCCAAACAAATCGAAGATGCATGTAGATTGCCTGTAAGGGCTAGGATGATGGTGTAGGTGGAGCCACATCATCGTGCAAGGCCTGGATCATCTGCCAAGTGTATGGTGTAAAATTGGGGCCAACTGGGCATGGTGGATCAGGTGCATCTTCCTCGTCAAATAAGTGAACCACAAGCAATCTTTGAATGACTGTGGGGATCCATGGAGAGTTGTCTATCGCTGTGGAGGCCCATGGCTTTCAACGCACACCCTACAAGTGCCAATGTAGCCCTTTGAAGGATTAGGACCTCGTATAGGGAGACCAAACCCAAAATGGAAACCATCTGCAATCCTACATAAGATCTAGTGCATCCCCTAGCCTACCAGTACAACAAGTCATTAGAGAAATCAAGTAAGTGAGCTTACCAAATCATGGACCACATGTAGGGACTTCATAATGGCCTGCCCTTCCATATTGGGCTTCCGGATGTGCCAATGTCTCCTAAACTCCAAATGGGGTTAACCAATAATCCTATTAGGTGGTTTCTACTTCTAAAGGGGGCAATATAGTCAAGGTAGATCTTTCAAAAGGTGGTGGCATGCGATAGATAGGTGAATGAAGTAGGGGATGAGAAAGGGCAACCCTGAGTCACATGTTGGGGTACAAGGGTAGCTAATAAGAGGGAAGCCCACACTTGGTTTTATAATGTATAGGAGAGAGCAATCGTAGTACATGGGGAGCTCTTACCTTGATTTTTCCACCCTTCTTTATATGCCTTTTGCCTTTCTATGATTTTCTTTGATTAATTGCTCAGGGCTCAAAGGGGTAAGAGCATGATGTATAAGATATAACAGTAAATATGGCCTTTTAAGGTGGGGCGGTTCATTGCCCACCAGGGGTTGGGACAATCATGGGTTCCTATATGATGAAGTAGGTTCATAGAACCCATAGGAACCAGGGTGATGGCCATGATGATGGGGTAGAGCTCATGTATTGGCTTTTGCCCATGTGCTAAATGTATTTGTCTCGACCATCTTTGGCATTTTGTGGTACATTTTCCTGTTGAATGTGGCCATATATGTTTTTATCTTTCTTTTTAGCTGCATCAACCTTCACGTTTTATTCCAGGCCATCACCCAAGGTGTGGGCAAGGGAAAGGGGCATGCTAACCCTATGTGGACCCAATAGAAGAATGTGGACCCAGGTGGGAGAAATAATGAATGGGGTAGCAATGAATGGAAAGAGGGTAATATAGGCCGATAAGGGAGTGGGACCACGCAACCAAAATCAGGGGTTCCCATGATATACCATCCTTGGAGCCAAATGGTCAGTAAAGGAGATCTCACAGGACTAAAATCCAATTTTAATACCTAAAAGGGGTCTAGGGGACAAGAGCACAGACCTAGCCCATTCTTTCTGCCGAATCTCCCCGTTAATCCATGCCCATAATTGTCCATGATAAGAAAACTACAATACTCAATTTCCAAATGAAAAGGCATACCTTTAGGTTTGTGAGGCCCACCTTCAAACATATGATCATGGCAAATGGGTGAGGGACCAAATGGCTGGCTCAGGTGGTGGAGAAATGGCACAACGAGCTAGCTGGTTGCTACAAGGGGTTGATGGTTGCCCGCTGAGGACCATCTTGTAGAAAAAAATAATTCTCCTACGGATATTACCCACAAAATGGTGGGTAACGGGCACTACAAGAAAAAATGTCCTAAACTCAAGAAGGACAACAACAAAAGAGGAAGGGAAGAAGCCCATATCACCAAAGAAATGCAAGAACTTGAAAAGAAGAAAAAGGAGGAAGTGAGAGATCTCTACTATGACTGAGATAATCTCCTTCACTATGCTCTTTTCAGTTTTTATAAATAATAGCTGTCACAACAAGAAGAATTATAGGTATGACAGGGTGCATCACAGTAGGAGATGGCATCATATTAGAAGTATACCATGGAAGCAAGAGTTCATGACATCATTAGAGAAGCGTGAAAAAATAAGCTTGAGCAGAAGGTGTAGCAGTCATCATATAAAGGAAGTAGCTCTTGATAACCTTAATGAAACCATAGATAGTACATATGTTTAGAAGAAGATTATCTAACATGATTTCATCATACATCATCACCATTTGGAAAGAGCATTTGTAGGACGAGGATAATCAAGATCCTCTGTTGGAATCTTCATTAGAAGGTTCACCTCTACTTGGAAGAAGCAAGTGTCTTGCTGATCATTCCACCCTGTTTAGAAGGATGATGGTATGATGACAGAAGGATGCAACAAGTCAAGATGATTGAAGTACTCTCAAGGAAAGAAAGTTGCCAAAGGAAGTCTATATGACCAAAGGGAAAGGACAAGTATGCATGCATATGATAATAGATAAGATAATGTCATGTCATCATATGGTTGTAGATAGTATGGGCAAATGCTCTACCTCATGAGCATGATCAAAGAACAGGGATCTCTCTTTGGAAGGAAGCATGAAAGCATGACTCAGATATTGACAAGATGAAATCAACATAATATGTCCTCATATGGAATATGAGGTGGTTGACAAAGATGAAGGAACTGTGGATGAAAGTTCAAGGGGGGGGAGCAATATGTGAAGAAAGAAAGAAGAGATCGTGGGAAACGCAACTATGGTCACATAAGATAAGGAAATCAACATCCGATGACTAGAAGAATCAGACATGACATCTCCCTAGAAAGTATGAAGACCTTGATAAGGTCTGTAAAGGAAGGAGTCCCTTGATATTGAAAGTCTTGGAGATGTGTTTATGTAGGATGTTGATGTTGCAAGCAAGCAAGATGTCATGATGGAAGGCTATCACAAAAGGTAACTTTGATTTGATGTTCATCTTTGATTTTTTTTGAACAACATTTGGATGGGTTGATACAGGGCTACTGAAAGTGAGTTGTAGATGTCACCTACAACTAGCACTCATGCGGGTGGATGAACGATCCTAAAGGAAACATGACTTGAAAGAGGTAGCTATATGAAGAAAAGGCAAATGTGGATGTTTGGTCAATTTAATGTTCTTAAATTGCAAGCATAAATTATCGACTGGAATTGGTAAACTTATGAAGTGCAAGTGCACTATATATGCTAGAAGCCTTTCTTTTAGTTTGTAAGATGATGGTTATATTTGTTTTGGGGATTTTCGTTGTTATCTAAGTTCCTATTTGTAAGCATTAGATTAGAGTTAGATTTCTACAAATTAATGAGTGGAAGTTGAGCTATTGTTAGACTAATCTACCAGGTTATATCTATGTTGAGTATCGTTCTAAAACATCTTATGTTAATCATTCTAAAATTATGAACCTATCCTAAATACTTTGGTGCAATAAAATAGAGTATTGAAATTCAAATGATATTGATTCTAAAAAGCATGAAGGTAATCTTCTAACGCTGACTACAAAGTATATACAAGTTCTGATTCTAAAAGCATGAAAACAATCTTTTAACATTGACTATAATTAAGCGAAAAGCATTGAAGAAACTAAACCATTAAACGATTGTGAAGAAATTTGAGTGCAAACGAAATAACGAGATTTCCCCGAGTTATAACGAAATGATGAAATAGTGAATTAAGGAAACTAAGCTAGAATGAAATGACATTGCGATAACGGAAAGCGATAAAATGAAATAAACTTAACCTAGATTGTTTGCAGGGGCCCTCCACATACAATAGGTGTAAATCATGCTCAAATACACGTCAAATAACATAAAAGTAACTTTAATTCAATATAAGAACAAAGCTCTGTTTCACACAATTTCTTCAGAGATTAACTATTACTTCCTTCTTTTTCTTTACAGAGGATACATATTTATATATAAAATGCTGCTCAACAGTTTGAGACTTCTACGCCTATAGGTCTTTTAATCAATCCTATTTCAAATTTGAAACTTAAACAGTAAAAACGTTATCTCGACAATTTTCTATTTGGAAAGCAAACCGGAGAAACGTGATGCATTTGGACTTCCGCTGTTACATGTTTGACCCGTGCCTTTGACCGCACCACTGTGTGATTCCTTCTGTGAATTGGCTCAAGCGAATAGGAGGAGATCCATGAGTGGATAAATCCTCAAACGCCCATGTGCTTCTTTGCTTCGTTGGCGCACCAAAACCCCGCAAACGATGGAGATATCTGCAGATTTGTAAAATCGCTGCAGAATCATGTTAACTATGTAGCTAATGCAATCTTTAACATAATAATAAGGCACATTATCAAATATGAAAATTAAGACATATGAGAGTTTTTACATTATCAAAATCTATGGTTTTACCTTTGTGTCAGTCCTTTGGCCCTCTATGTCAGCACTCTGGCCCTCTGCATCAGTTCTCTAGCCTTCTGCGTCACCCACGCATGCCCCTCAGCCTTTGCGCAGTCTCTAGCTGCCTCTGCGTAGCTCTAGTTGCCTCTGCGTCAGCCTCTTCAGTCACTGCGCTGACCCTTAGGCACTACGACCCTTAGGAACTACCCTTGGCTCTTTGCTATGTATTCACTGCCCCTCGCTGCAACAAATCACTTGTTCAAATTTTCTCAGCACACCCCGCTCTAGAAAATCGAATTGACTGATCAATCTTGGTGTATCTCCAACTGACCCTCAAGCTTCCTCTTATACTTTTCCTGTTGAGTCTTCAACGGCCGAGATTAAGTCTCTAATCAACGGCTAAGATTAGATTTGGCATGATCCATGTCATTTAGAACATTCTCACCCAGTTTTATATTAATACCCATTAATATTTTAATTTTCCTAAGTTTAGAGTTAGGAACCCCATTAAAAATATTAATTATTTTAATATCTCTCCAACCGGGTGGAATTTCCCCATACCATTTCTGGGTCTTGGAGATCTTATGTGCCGTAGCCTCTCCACTAATTTTCATGGCTAGAGCACATCCGATGCTACCACAAACCAACAATTTCAACCTTTAAGGGAGTGACAAGTCCATGTAAAATCCGTTAAATGGCAGGTGCCATGTGAAATAATAGTGGAACAAAGCGGGGTAGCAGGGGAAGGCTCCAAGCCACATGCCATGGTACAAGGGTAGCTATAATGAGGGAGGCCCACATATGGGTGTATAGATGTAAGATGGAGAAATCGTGGCACATGAGTTACCTCGACCTTTGTGTTTCCACCCTTCTTCATATGCCTTTTGCCTTTCATTGATTTTTCTTTTTATAACTACTCTGGGCTCAAGGGAATGAAAGCATGATGTGAATGATATAGTAGTGAATACTGCTTTAAGGTTGGGCAGTTCATTGTCCTCTAGGGATTGGGACAATCATGGGCTCCTTAATGATGCAGGGGGCTGACATAAGGGCTCTAGGAACCAGAGTGATGGCCATGATAAGGGGCAGAGCTCATGGTTGGCTTTTGCCCAGTTGCTAAATTTTTATGTCTCAGCGATCTTTTGCATTTTATGGTACATTTATTGTTGTAAGTGGCCAAATTATGCTTTTGACTTTCTTTTTAGCTGCATCAACTTCCAGGTCATCGTTTTAGGGCTGACCCAAAGTGTTTACAAGGGGAGGGGGAGGCTAACTCCCTGTGGACCCAATGGACAAATTTGGACACGGATGGGAAATATGTTGTTATGTAATAAATAAATTAGTATATTTTAACGAAAGGGCATGATCAGAAGATCATGCCCTTTCCTGAAAAGGTACCCATGGCGATATATATGCCGGGGACCTTCATTGTAAAATCATCATATTCAAGAATTAATAAAATATATAAACATGTGTTTTCTGTAAAGAACTGAGCTTTACGCTCCATCTGGTATTAGAGCCGCGTTTGACCCTGTGCACGTTTTGTTGTCCCAAACACAACCAATTGCAATTTTATTCCGCTGTCGTCTCTACTTCCTATTCTTCCGTGTTGTTTCTTCTTACTTCACCTGTATTCCACTGATTCATTTCATTGTGAACAATTGATGCCATGTCTGCCTCTACCACCCCACTGCTTTGCCCTTCCGAACCCCCCAGCTTCATGTCGTTTCCTTTCCAATCATCGTTTGTACGCGTCACACTATCCATTTTCACAGTCATTTCCGCATATTTCTTTTTCCCTGCAATCGGCACCCAATTCCCATTTATCACTTCTGCACCTTGTGCAATTAAACCGCTATTGTCTTTGTCATTTCCTCCTTGCCAGTTTTGAACGTCAGCAACCCTGTCCCACGCTACTCGATTGACTGTTTATTCCTTGCTGCAGCTGCGTCCCGACTTGCCTTTGTCACCAATCAATGCATCTTTCCCCTGTTTGTTGTCACGCCCCTTTTCCGATCGCTGCCTGCCCTGCCTTTCCTCGACTTTCCGCCTATAGCTTTAAAATTATATAGTTATAATGATATGGTTGTGTGATTACATATTATATAGTTATAATTATACGGTTGTATAATTACATATTATATAGTTATATAATTACATAAAATTATTATAAAGTTATTTTATTATATATATATAAAAAAAGAGCTCATATTAAAAAAAAAACGAGCTCATATTAAAAAAAGAAAAGAGAAAAAAAGTTTTATGTAAAAAAGGGGTTTTTCTATAAAAAATAAAAATAAAAAATTAACTTCAAGCTAAGGAAGAAGGTTAAGCTGGATAAATATACACCCCCACATACCCGATCAATGTCTTCATCCATGATGATGGCTGATTTTAATAAAAAAATAATAGACCTTGAAACTAAGGTCACTGGACATGACAGAAAAATCGAGGAGCTCGAGTAGAATCATAATGAATTTAAAAAGGATCATGCAACCCTTTCAAATAAGGTGGATCTAAATCATAATCAGGCAATGGCGATGTTGCGCTGTATTTGTGAAAAGTTGAAAATCACTCCTGATCCAATACCCCAGAATAATGAAGCTACTCAACATCTAGATTCTGTAGATACATCAAACTCATCATACTCACATCCGAACCTTGAGTCTCCAAAGGCATCTTCCATGCCTAATCAACAAAATAGTAACACAAATTTTCAAAATATGCAGCTCTAGAATCAATACTCAAATATGCAATTCTTGAATCAATACTTTCTTCACTCCATCGGTAACTACATATCAACAAAGAGCAGGATTTGAGCTCCCCAAATTTGATGGTAACGAGAAATGTAGTGTTGCATGGTTCAATAAAGCAGAAGAATATTTCGAGATTTACGGTATTGACAATGATGATGAAAAGATCAGGTATGCATCCATGCAAATGGAATGCGAAGCATATAATTGGTATATGTGGTGGAAGAAGACGACACTTGCTATCAGTTGGAATAAATTCAAAAATGTATTCTTTAAGAGGTTACAAGGTGTCAAAGAAGAATAATTCTTTTCAGCACTCACCAGACTGCAACGAAAAGGAAATGTGGATGAATATACTGGAGAATGGGAAACTTTAGCTACATGGATACCTATATTATCAGAGGCTCGTCTCATTCAGTCATACAACACAAGACTTAAACCCCATCTCCAGGCTGAGCTTGAGCTTCATGATATCACTTCTATAGAAGTAGTAAGACAGAAGGCAAAAGCTTTTGAACAGAAGCACGAAAAGATGCAGTGGCCAAAAGTTGAAAGAGTATATTTGAGACGAAGATTTCCCCAAACTGTGAACACGGATAATACAAAATATGTTCCACCACATTTTCGTGAAGGAGAAAAAACTAACTTGGAAAAAGAATGAAATAAGGCAAGTGCAAATGTTGTGGCGAAAAATGGGACCCTAAACATAGATGTGCTAAGGGAAAAGAAACCAAGAACTTGTATAAGTGTGAAGCAACTAATGATTCAGAGTCCAGAGAGTGAAGACTCAGACATAAAAGAGATCGAAGCTTCTCCACAATTTTCTCCAGAACCAGATAACGAGAATATTCTGCAAGTGTCATTATTGACCATGATAGGTATATCGCAGGCCCAAACTTTAAAGTTAAAAGGTCATATAAGAAAAACAACGTAAAGGTTCTAATTGATACCGGTAGCACCCACAATTTTGTTGGAATAACTATAGCGAAAAGGCTCAACCTTTTCACGTTTCCTATGCCCAACATGAAATTTATGGTAGTTGATGGTAAGAAAATTGAAAAAGTAGGGAAATGCCATAAAGTCAAGTTACATATTCAAGACTATAATCTAGAGTCTCCGTTCTACACTATACCATTAGGCGGAGTGGATGTGGTCCTAGGTATCCAATGGCTACAAACCCTAGGCACCTACTCTGCCAACCATCAAAAGCAATTCATAAAATTTAAATGGGAAGGGCAGAAATACAAGTTATATGGGTTCCAGCCCCCTGAGAATCAAGTTGTATCATCATCCAAGATGATGAAAATGATTCGAAAGGGAGCACCAACTTATTGAGTGCAGTGTCATCAATTGGAGATGCTAAGTTCAAACCTAGTTAACAAAGATTCGCCTGAAGTTCAAGAACTAATTCAAAAACACAAAAAAGTGTTCCAAGACAATCCAATGACGATGCCTCCTAAAAGAGAAATCGAGCACACAATCGAAGTCAAATTAGGATCAAATCCCGACAATATCAAACTGTATTGATAACCACATCATAAAAAAACCGAAATCGAGAGATCAGTCCATGATCTTTTAAAGTGTGGTATTATAAAAAAAAGGTAGAAGCCCATATTCTGCTCTAGTTGTATTAGTTCGAAAAAAAGATGGATCGTTTAGACTATGCGTAGACTATTGAGGGCTAAACAAGATAACTATTAGGAACAAATTTCCAATTCCTTTTATCAATGAAATGTTGGATGAACTACATGGAGCTAAATACTTTCGAAATTAGATCTGAGATCAGGATACTACCAGATCAAAATAAGGCTAGAGGACATAGCGAAGACTGCTTTTAGAACCCACAAAGTGTTGAGAAATCAATGCTAGTAGAATTAGGGTTAGATTTCTCTTTCTTGATAATTACTTGTGAATTATGTTGGCTTCTTTTAATTATTTGTTATATTATCTTTCATCAAGCAATTACCAAATTATGTGTGCATGAAGATCACAAAAACATAAGACACAAGATATATGCACTCTGCCAAGGAAAAACCCCTATCTAGGGGAAAACCCAGTCAAAATCTCTTCCTTCAATAGTTTTTCTTGAGACTCCTCAACCTAGATATAGACCTCCTCCACACTAAGCCAACCTTTTCTTCTTTGATCCAACCTTCGACCTAGTAGAAGCAACATTTCGACCCCAACAACTTCGACTTGGCAGCTTCCAGCATCAACTGGCAGCAACAACACCTTCGACTTTGATAAAGAGACTTCGATCTCCTAAATTAGCCCACACGAGAGAGAGAGAGACATCCCAAAACTTTGTTTTTGTCCTTCCCTTCCTTCTTAACCAAATTCACACTCCTTTTAGCCTCCTTGTTCACCTTCACACTTTTCCCAGCTCTTTCTTGGATATCGAACTTATGTGCGAGAGTGAGTCCAAATGAATTCGATCTTGCTTCAATATATAGGCTTTTGATGAGGTCGAATTGCTCAGTTGAGGCCGACTTGGTGTGGAGGTTACATAATTCATCTTTGACTCAAAAATAATTCTTTTTACATCGTTCGAAAGCCCAAGAAGGGTCTTATAAAATATACAATGACTCTAATGACTCATTATTAATCCTAGGAGTCCACAATGGGGACTTTGACTTATAAAAAGATGACCCAAGCATGAGACCCATGCTTGAATAAGTCATTGTAACAATAATAATATCTTTTGACAAATACATTTTATGAAGACCGAACCTAGTTACATTTTTCAACACGAAGGTCATTATGAATTTAAGGTATTTCGTACGTATCTAACTAATGCTCCGACAACCTTCCAAGCCACTATGGATGAGGTATTTCGTACGTATCTAAGGAAGTTTGTGTTAGTATTCTTTGACAATATTCTAATCTATAATAAAACGTGGAAAGAGCATCTACAACATTTGGAGCAAGTTCTCACCATATTAGATGAACATCAGTTCTATGCAAAGACGTCCAAGTGTACCTTCGGAAAAAAAGTAGAGTACCTCAGACACATAATATCCAGGGAAAGAGTAAAAGTAGATCCTAATAAGATCAAGGCTATAAACGAACAACCTACACTGGTTAACATCTCTAAGTTAAGAGGATTCCTAGGGTTGATTGGGTACTATCGATGGTTTATTAAAAACTATGCCCATGTAACCACACCCTTAACGAACCTTCTAAAGAAGAACTCATTTCGATGGGATGATGAAGCATAAAAGTGTTTTAAAGACTTGAAGCGAATTATGTCTAATACACTTGTATTGGCAACTCCAAATTTTTCAAAGTTGTTTGTAATTGAATGTGACGCTTTAGGATTTGGCATAGGAGCAATATTAATCCAGGATGGTCATCCACTCGCGTTTGAAAGCAGGAAGTTCAACAAGCAAGAACTTCTAAAGTCTACATACAACAAGGAAATGCTCGCCATTATGCACGCCTTAGCCAAGTGGAGACAATATCTTCTGGGAAGTAAGTTCTCCATATGAACAGACCATAACAGTCTCCAGTACCTCCTCCAACAGAAAGCACTCTCTGAAGAACAACAAAATTGGATTGAAAAAATTGTTGCTTTTGACATGGAGATATTACATAAAAGGGGAAAGAGCAATGTAGTGGTAGATGCTCTCTCCAGAAAAGATGAAGGAACATCATTGTTTGTAGTCTCAACTATAATCCCATTATGGCTTAATGAAATCCAAAGTGAATATACAAAAGATCTAGAAACAAGTGCTATAATCAATAACCCTTCTCAGGATTCAAAATTTGAATGGAAAAACGATATTTTGTGGTACAAGGGAAGGATGTATGTGATGTTGGGAAGCGAGACTATGCAACCAAAATCGGGGTTTCCCTTGTAGTGCCACTCCTAAAGCTAGTAGGAAATAGAGGTTATCCCACGGGACTAGGATGCAAGGTTAACCACCAAGTTGGACAATGGGACAAGAGTACAAACCAAGCCCATTCTTTCGGCCGAATCCCCCCACTAATCCATGCCCAAAAGTGTCCATGATAAGTAAGCAAAAATTCCCAACTACATAATTAAAGCCATACCTTTGGGGTTGGAAGGCCCACCTTCAAACACACGATCATGACAGCTGGGTGAGGATGCATAATGGTTGGCTCAGGTGGCGGATATGATGGCAGATCGAGCTATCTGGTGGTTGCAAGGGGCTGCTGGCTGCCTGATGAAGACAATGTAGGAGAAAAAATTCTCATATGGGTGTCACTCAGAGGTGGTGGGTAGCAAGACTAACACCATGACCACGTACATCATCTATGAAGGCTAACACTGCCACGCTATATGCCCAGACCAAGAACTGCAAGTTCAACAAAGGAGATGCCGATACTTCCAACATCTCCACCTTTATAAATTGCTCGATTCACCAATTATTTGACCTCGTTGGTTCTATCAACCTTAATGTCTGGGATCTGAGAACTAAGCCTGCTCCTTTCCTCAGTGCTCGAATAACATGATCCATATCTGCAGATTGGAGAGGATGCTCAACACAGGGGTTTAGATAAGTTGCAATACATATGCACTTGTCGTTACAAGCTGTAGGAAGTCCCAGTTTTGATTCAAGGGCTCACCATATGTGTGTCCTGGTTACAGACTTGACTCTTCTCCGAGGGCCATCTAATTACTGTTGAAATTTCTAGGTATAACCCGTTAGAAAATTTATTTGTATTTTCTGGTTTATTTCTCCTACTTGTTAATTACGAACAAATTATTTAAACATAAATATCGAAATAAACACAATACAGACTCAACCATCTACAGATCATCAACTAAAAGAAATAGCAAACGCACAAGTGACACTGTTATTTTTGGACAACTCGTCCCTGGAAAAACCCAACTTGGGAAAACCACTGCAACAATTCAGAGGGTTATTTTATTATGCAGTCTTTCCTTGAGTAAAAATGGGTGCCAAACCAGCTCACTCGACGGAGAAAATAATCCGGCAGTAATACCTCTATTCGGAAGCAGATATTCAGAAAATCTGCCCCACAAAATCCTCTCCAGCACAACTGAAGCACTGCGTCAGTCTAAAAACCCCCGCGTCAGCTCTCTGAGGCTTTGCGCAACCTCTTTGGCTCTCTACGTCACTCCAGCAGCCTTTGCGTGGATGACGTAGGCCCTCCTGGCCTTTGCCTTCTCTCTGCTCCCTCTGGCTTCTGCGTTTGCCTCTCTCTGCTTCTGCGCTGGTCTCTTGGCACTATCTCTGCCTCTTTGTCTCGTAATCACTGCTCCTCGCTGCAAGTTGACCACTGATTCGACTTCTCTTAGCGAACACCGCTTTAGAAAATCGAATGACTGATCACTCTGGTGTCTTCTCCAACTGACTTTCAAGCCTCCTCTTATACTTTTCATGTTGGTCCTTCAACCACTGAGATTACATCTCTAATCAACGGCTAAGATTAAATTTGGCTTGATCCATGTCATTTAGAACCTTCTAACCCATTTTTATATTAATATCCATTAATATTTTATTTTTCCTAAGTTTAGACTTAGGAACTCCATTAAAAATATTAATTATTTTAATATATCCTTAACTGGGTAGAATCTGCCCTAACCATTTTTGGGTCTTGGAGATCTCATGTGCTTTAGCCTCTCCACCAATTTTCATGGCTAGAGCACATCTGATGCTACCCCAAATCAACACTCCCTCATAGCGAGGACTGTGCTCTAGTAATACTCCACATTGAGCATCGCTCTGATTATACAACACCGGTACCTGTGCTGATGCTAGGCCTCCCCACCCAACATCCTCTGCACTACTGCATCCTGTACTGCTGCCCATGGCTCTGCCATTACCATTGTTGCATCCGTATGACAACTCCCTCTGCATTTGTGTTGCTGCTGGTCCTTTCTCCCAACACTGCATCTTCACTGCAACCCCCTCTCATCACGCTGCATAGTGCTACTGCACTGCAACTCAGTTACTGAGAAGTAAGTAACTGATCCACCCAACTACTAACATCCCCGTCAGGTTAGAAAACTCCCGATGCTGAAGCTCTCTCTACCGCTATACTGTGTTCCTTCTATTGCCTTTGCGTTGCTGCAACAATTCTGTGCCTCTCGCACTACTGCAACCCTCTTTGCGCTGCCAGGGACTTCTGCACTTCTAGCACTCTCTGTTGCTTCATCCCCATCTGTTTCTACCGACATTCGCCATCCTGCTACTCTCACTTCAGGGCTCCCATAGCCAGGTATAATTCAAGAGTTTGGGTACCTTAAGGATCCTGCCCCTCATCGCCTGTAGTCTTCCTGACTACAGCTCGATGTCTCCCCACCTCTTCTCTAGAGGTACATGAGCACTCATGGCACAATCGTCATCCTCCTCTAACTCCTTTTCCGCCTTCGCTGGCGCTACCTTGGAGTCAGACGCCTCTCCCTTAGTCTTCTTCCTCGGACATTGGTTCGCATAATGCCCCAGTTTCCCACAGTTGAAGCACTTAATCTTGGAGAGGTCCTTTTTCTTCCTCTTCTCCTTCTTCCTCGTAGATGCCAGAGCTGCATCCTCTTCCTCTTCCTTCTTGATCCAGACTCCTTTGTTGCTACTTCACGTTTTGGACAACCGTCTGATCTCTTCTTGCCGAAGAGCTTCCCACAAGTCTTCCCAATCTCAAAGATTCGCCCTACCTAGAATGCTCTGGACAAATGTCTCCCACTCCTCGGAGACTGCTGCGTTTAGGGTGGTCCTCACCATCAACTCCTGATTCGGCGTGGCCCCTATGGAAGTTAGTTGGTCCCGAATCTCCTTCAATCTACCGAGGAAGTGATCTATCTGCTCCCCCTTCTGCATCTGGTATGACCGCAGCTGATTCTCAAGTAACATCTTCCTTTGTAGGGAACTATGTTGGTACAACGTCTTCAAGGTGTCCCACATTTCCTTTGTCGTCTCCTTCTCGACAATATGTTGGACTACATGATCCTTGACCCCATCAAGGATGATGCATTTCGCCTTGGTCATTGCCTCCTCGTACTTTTTATTGTTAGTCAGGTCAACTGGGATAACCACTGTTCTCAAGGCGAAGGCCTTGATGCGATGTCTATCTAGAATGGACAGGATCCTGGCCTTCTGGACCACAAAATTGGACGCCCCGTCCAGCCTGTCTTGATCCCTCAGTCCATTCATGGCCATCTCTTTGCTCTTCCTTTCGACTCCTCTGAGTCTCTACTTCACTCTGGAAGTTCTCTCTCCGACTCCCTCTAAGTCTCGATTTCCCTCCTGGAAATCTGCCTGCCAAACGTCGAGTCACACCTCTTCGATCTCCTATGCACCTGTAACATTGATTTGGATTTCTTGGCTAGAAATCTGCCTATGTAGCGACTCCCTCTACCTTGGTTTTGCCCGTTAGGTACTGTTCTAACTTGGCAACAACAACGCCCCACCAACTTCACTCCCCGCAATCTGCCCATAGCTTCCTATGCCCTAGCAACTGAAGGCTGAGCCTCTAGGCTCTACGCAATTCCGACACTGGATGAAATGCTCCCCTAGCCAACTGCGTCAACCCTCCTGGTCTCTGCGTGGTTCTTCGTGAACCTTTTTCTGCCCTCCTCAGCCTCTGCGCTGGCCTCTTTGTGGCCCGAACTGATGACGCAATCCCTTTGCGTCAACCCTTCTTCTGCTGCTTTCTGCAAGGAACAACTTTTGTCACTCGGGACAACTGTTTCTACTGCAAATGCTCTGCTTCAGTTGATGCCTTCAGCTCTTTTGTGATCTGCAACCATGCTCTGATACCATGTTGAAATTTCTAAGTATAACCCATTAGAAATTTTATCTGTATTCTCTGCTTTATTTCTCCTACTTGTTAATTACGAACAAGTTATTTAAATATATAAATATCGAAATAAACACAATATAGTCTCAACATCTACAGATCAACAACTGAAAGAAATAGCAAGCACACAAGTGACATCGTTATTTGTGGACAACTCGTCCCCGGAAAAACCCAACTTGGGAAAACTGGTGCAACAATTTAGAGGGTTATTTTATTATGCATTCTTTCCTTGAGTACAACTGGGTGCCAAACCAGCTCACCCGATAGAGAAAATAATCCGACAACAATACCTCTCTATTCGGAATCTGATTTTCAGAAAATCTGCCCCACCAAACCCTCACCAGCACAACTGAAGCACTGCGTCAGCCCTCTTGGCCTTTGCTTTAGCTTGATCCCCCATGCGTCAGCTCTTTGAGGTTCTGCGCAGCTTCTCTGGCTCTCCGCGTCACTCCAGCAGCCTCTGTGTGGATGACGCAGGCCCTCCTGGCCTCTGCGCTGTCTTTGCTAGCCTCTGCGTGGCTCCCTCTGGCTTCTGTGTTTGCCTCTCAATGCTTTTGCGCTGGTCTCTTGGCACTATCTCTGCCTCTCTGTCTCTTACTCACTGTCCCTCCCTGCAAACTGATCACTGATTCGACTTCTCTTAGCGAAGCCCGCTCTAGAAAATCAAATGACTCATCACTTTGGTGTCTTCTCCAATTGACCCTCAAGCCTCCTCTTATACTTTTCATGTTGGTCCTTCAACGACCGAGATTACATCTCTAATCAACAGTTAAGATTAGATTTGGCTTGATCCACGTCATTTAGAACCTTCTAACCCAATTTTATATTAATACCCATTAATATTTAATTTTTCCTAAGTTTAGACTTAAGAACTCCATTAAAAATATAAATTATTTTAATTTCTCCTTAAGTGGGTAGAATCTGCCCAAACCATTTCTGGGTCTTGGAGATCTCATGTGCTTTAGCCTCTCCACCGATTTTCATGGCTAGAGCACATCCGATGCTAACCCAAATCAACAATTACCAACATACCTTCTCTTGTCGACTCTAACTCTTCCACAATGCATATATTGTCATCTATACGCTGTGAAATCAGTCATTGAAATTCCTTTGTTTACCCACGAGACTGCATAATTTTGGTGATAAGGTTATTTGGGGGTGTTGCCCACACTTGCTAGTGTTTACAATCAGTCGGAGTTAGTGCAGGTCTAGAGGTGAAATATGCTGGAGATGTTTTTGATTTTGTTTAAGCCAGTATTCCAAAATTTGAGACTTGATTGCTGTAGATAACCTGGCATGGTTTTGATCAAAACCTTCAGTACAAGTTGACCCAAATATTGGAGGCGTATATACTCTCATCGAAGGTGGTGCTTGCTACACTGGCTTGTCATGCTATGACAGTGGGTAGCCCTCCTTGTCTCTCCTTTTTACTCTCATCATGTTGTTGAGAAGACTATTCACATTTAACACCAACAGCCATCACATGCATAACATTATTGCCATTATTATTGTTGTTCTCAGAATGACCCACTGACTACAATTATCAGATCTTGGTGAAATAAAATCAAAACATAGGGAGTTGGGGAGTATTTTAGTGGGAGCTAGTGTTGGGTACTGGGCCTCTTAAGGTTACCCTTGGTGTAATATACGCAGCTGAGCAACTATCCAGAGAAGGACATTGATATTCTTGAAGACTATATTTCACCCCTATATCTGGCTTATTTGCCTTGACTACATGGAATTTCTCATTAACTATTGTATTTAGGGTCCTCACTTTTAATTCTATTAATCTAGAGGTTGTGCTTACATTGATACTTAGTAGAATCAAGTTGTCTGACAGCAGGTACCAACACATTCTCCAGTCTAGATTGCTTGCAAAACCATTGCACTTCCTCTTTGTGTCGAGTGATCACCAAAAGGCCATTGGCATTCTTAGATTGTTGACATCTAAAGAACATTTTACATTCCTTTTTCTCTAGTATTTGGATACACAAGTCTCTTTCTAGCAAGAACTGGTCTATATTGCACTATTTTACTAGCTCTTGACAAGTTTTGTGCGAGAGAGATTTATATTGTAGAAAGAATTCTTGAACTGCTCCCTGGTCTAGTTCAAGGATCTTTTGCACTGCTGGCATGCATTTCATATGTGATATCGTCATGTTGTATGACTGCATATTATGAAAGGGTTTGAAAAGCCGACACTTCCATTTTTTGTGCTTGAATTGTTGAGAAAATGACCTGAATTGATGAGGTATTATTATCATGACTATTAATTAAACTTCTATTTCTGTCATTGTTATCTCTATTATTATCATCTATTTGCCCAATCCTAGTTTTTCTTCTTTAAAACTAAATAAATAATTGAATATTAGTCGTAAGTCGAATTTACATTATTAAGTGAATCTGGAGTCCCTAGTGAAATTAGTTTTTTCACATTCTCAATTTCTTTCCCTTTTTATTTAATTTTTGAAAATTATAGTCAAAACTTTCTAATAATTTTTTAATATATAATTTGAAATTAATATTTATATTATTTTTTTCTTTATTTATTTTGTTGTCTAAACTTTATTAATAAATAAATATATATTTTAAATAATATATTATTTTTAATTTAATCTTAAAATAATGGTCAAAACCTTGTTATTTATTTAATAATTACTTTTATTCAATTTAAATTATGGTTAAATTTTTTTAACAAATATATCTTTTTTTTTAATTTTTTAATTTATTCTATTTTATTGTGGTCAAATCTTTAAATTATGGTCAAATCTTTTTAATAAATATATTATTTCAGTCTAATCTAATCTAAATCGTGATCAAAACCTCATTATTTATATTTTAATAATTTCTTTTAATTCATTTTAAATTTTTAATAAATATATCTTGTTTTATTTTATTTTATCTTAAATTGTGGTAAAATCTCTTTTAAATTATGGTCAAATCTTTTTAATAATTACATATATCTTATTTAATTCTAAATTGTGATAAAATCTTTTTAAATTATAGTCAAATCTTTTAATAAACATTTTATTTCCTAAAAATATGTTTTAACGGTCATATTAACATTCATATTAATGGTCACTGGTTGATTCTTTCTTTATAAATACCCCAACACTCTTTTTCGATCTATCATGCTTTACTTGAGTCCTTGATGATGGGTGGTGAGACCATTCAAAACATAGGACATAAGTAAACTCACACACATCCTATATCTAGAAACTTGTATCAATAAATCCACTATTGCTAATGTTCGAACCTATCTACAAGATTTGCAAGATAAAATCGAATTTCTCCAGCTTGAGTCCCAGCTCCCACGAGATGAATTATAGCAAAAGAGTCAACATTCAGAACTAGTCCTTGTTTAGAACAACTATCTTTTTGACTTTGGGAAAGATTCTTATCAGCAACCAGCACATGACGCGACTTTGGAAGAATATTCAAATGAAGATGTATAAGTTCCACTTGCACTTCCCAAGCCCATCATCAGACTTTGGGAAGAATCATCAACCCCAAGCACAAAATTGGTCTCAGATACGAAAAGGAAGTGACCTTTTACATCCCAGACTATTCCAAACTAGTCCAGTTTTGGAGTGTTGGGTTCCTTCAAGAAATTTCATATTCATGTGCTCCACTTTCGGATCACATTCCTAAATGCCAACATTGTTATTGAGTTGGCCACATGGAGGTTCAATGTTTTGATCTTCATCCTTGTGAGCATTGTGGAAAACATAATTATCATTCAGACATATATTCTAGTGACAAGAGCCCTACAAGAGTTAAGCTTCAGGTTGGGTGGATCCCTTCTTGGTAATGGTCTTTAACAACCAAGAGGATATATCAATCATACTGAAGAATTCATTCTTGAGTATTGACACATCTTGCAGAGGAGGGATTTTTGTCTTCTTGCCTTGTATTTGACAGCGGGGATTTTATAGTCAAGTTTCAAGTTTCAAAGTAAAAAACTAGAGCCAACAACGAGAGCCTAGAGTTGGAGTCAGCCAGAGCCAGAGTCAAAGCTGTAGTTGGAGATAGAGTCATGTTCCATGAGCATGATTTGGTTTGTAGTCATACCAAAACCAACATTTAGTTTGTGGTCCTCCTTAAACCACCACTCAGTAGAAGACTTATTGTTGGAAATAATACTGGGGGGGGGGGCAATCAGTATTATTAGGTCAATTATTTTTCATTTCACAATCAGATTTGTATACGCTACTTCAGTTAGTAAAAACCGCGTATGTACGCAACTGCAGTTAAGGAAACTAGCGTATAACCAGCAGACTTGTAATTTAAATTATTCTTTAGATGTTGATCATTAATCTGTGCATCAAACCATATAAACAGTAACCAGGAACAACAAAACAGAACAGGCAGTCACACATAAGAACACAAGATATAAGGTGGAAACCCAATGTGGGTGAAAACCACCTGTTGCAATTCGTCTCTATCTTCTTTTAATTAGAAACTTCTTTTTACAATGTATCTGTACTGGTGCAGTCTTATACCAGTACGCAGGCTGCTACCTGCAGAAGGCTACAACCTTCTCTCGTTCTCCAGCTTCTCCTGGAAGGGAGCTACAACCTCCTTAGCTCTTGTACTAGCTGAGGTACTAGTACGTAGGTGCTGACCTACAGAAGGCTACAACCTTCTCTCGTCTTCCAGGGACCACGTTTCATAAATTTTCAGACTGGATCCATGAATAACATCAATCAAACATCAAGTATATCTATATCAACCAATCTCCTTTGAACAAACCAATACTGAATCAACCAATCACTTCTCAGAAGGCTGTAACCAGAATACAGTAACAGTAACTAGAAACCAATCTTGAACCCAGAACAATGCAGTAATAAACAGAAGCAGCTAAAACATATTTCATGAGACGTACGCTATTTCAAAACGTAGAAACCTGCGTACATACGCTGCTGTATTAAGGCCAACCAGCGTATACGCTGTCTTCACTTACTGAACCGGCGTGTATACGCGCCTCTGATGTGCTGAACCTGCGTATAGATCTATAAAAGATAATTTACCCTTTTCACTTATTCAGACATCAGTTATAGCCAGATTACTAGATTTATAGATCAAATCATGCGCCAAATATAACAGATCAAAATCACACAAAGATACTACTATTCAAGCCTTAAGATCTTGACCCATCAATAGTACTTATCCATCTGTTAGCGCTCAGGTTCCTCCTTGGTTCAGATCCAGCAATGCACCATAACCCAATTCTAGATCTTGCTCTTCATCAGATATTCAATGCTTGAGTGATTGCCTTTGCCTAATGATCTCTTTCCCCTTTTAGTTTTAGGCCTTATTCAATACCATGGTCCAAAACCATAGAGAATCAATACCATGGACCCAATACCTGGGTTCAACACTTCAAACGAGATACCATGGTCCAAAACCATAGGTCCAAATACCAAGGACTAAATACCATGGACCAAAAATAAGTTTTCCCATATGTACGCGCTTTTCCTTGCATGAAAGTGCGTGCATATGTATATGCGCCTTTTGATCGTCGAACATGCGTGTATATGCGACTTGGTTAAGAGGAACCTGCGTATATCTCTTTTTCTTTCATTCTGAGAGCCTGAACTGAGGTCTTCCATCTGAGTGAGTTGCCATCAAGGACAACACCTATGCCATAGTGCCGAACCTATGTCATAATGCCAACACTTATTGCTTTTGCTACACAACAATTTGTGGTCATCTTTAAATGATCATCTCATCGGTTTGTGGTTCTCTTTAAAACACCAACAGAGAGTGCTTCCATTTCATAGAAGACATCAACTTCTAGCTAGATTTGGAATTATTCCGGAAACTTCAGTGAGCCAAGTTCTAGAGGTGGTGGTCAGCCTTAAGCCACCATTTTGTAGAAGAGTTCGACTTATGCTACCTATTTGGATTGTCATCTTCCTTAAATCACCAGATTCAGAGAGCACATTCAGCAATTGGCTGCTATCCATTTCAAGATTTCAGCTCTCTTTTTGGATTCACATACACCCCTTCAGATTAAGGAGGGGAATGTTGGAAACCTAATCCTTAGGGATTATGTAAATTTGTATTATTCACTTGAGAGGAAGATGAAAAGTCACAAGTGAACCTGAGTAGCCATTGAGAGTCCAAGAGATCTCTCTTTCATTTCATTCTCATGTGTCTAACAGTTAGTAGTACAATTCCCAGCCAGTATTTCATATTTAGAACATATGTACATTCTTTGGAGATCGGGCTAAGATGGATAAGCTGACACTCCTCACATATGAAAGGAAGGGTTATTTATATATGTATAGTGGCTATGTAAGCTACTGATTTGTACTTCTATGTACCACTCGATGCATCTTTCTGTTCAGTAATGTAATATAGGATGCATGTTAAAAGAAAAAGAATAGAAGGAAAAAATCGTTTACAGCACAGAAATGGATTACCTACTTGCTTTTAAAAGTCATTAAGTTGTAATGTAATTTTCTTCAGCATATGTTGACAAAGAAATGTTATTATCTTATGGGAGGACATGACTGTATCCTTGTTTGATTCATCAGTTTCTATACGCACTATGTAGTGATTTGCTGATTTTCTTATTTTTTTATGTTTAAATCTGTATTTTATTTGAATGTCTTATTTTCCAGATCTGGAAAGTTTATCCTTGAAAGTTGATATTGATGGTGTAGAGTATCCAGTCAATTGTTTACATTCTTGAAATACAAGGACTTTATTCACATATATATGGTTTTGAATTCTGCATTTATTACCTATGGTTGTAGGCATCGAACCAAATACAGCAAATGGTGCCAATATTGTCTTTATCTCAGAAGTCTGTAAGTCCTATAAAAAGCTCTAGCAAGCATATAGGAGGCATCACAGTCCCAGGACAGTGGTTACAAGTTCCTATTTCAGGGGGATCTTTAACTAGCCAGATTGAAGTAACACCCACGAAAAACACATGTGAATTTCAAAGATCAGATACTATTGTTCTACCAGTGGAGAAGCATGACAATGGGCAATTTTCCATCTTTGGATTGAAATTGACAGATGGAGACATTCGTAAGAACAGCCAAATTGGGGAACCAAAGGGTGAAATTCCCGAAGGATTCAGCAAAAGAAGTTCAATTCACGAGGAAAGAGAAAATGGCGAAGACTTCTGTTTGGATAGAAAAGAAACATGTCCGAGGATATTTACAGAAGAAGGGTTTACCAAAAGATTGCAAGAGTCAGAATTACAAATTAGAGTGATGGGCACGAACAAATTTGTGCAAGATGAGCATTATGAGTCAGATGTCTTGAAAATATCAAAAGAAAAAGTTTGCACCATGGAGGCACCAGCAAGTGCATGCTTGAATGTGCCACTAAGACCTTTTAACCCAAAAGAAATAAGTGATAATTCATCGACTCTGATTACAGGTGTTGATCGCTATCAATGTAATCCTATGGAAACAAAAGAACAAAATCAAGGTATTTCTACTTGTTCACAGCTCCAACAACAATGCCAGTTCATTCCCAGGCCACCTGATGGAAGCCCTAATACAGACTCTCAGTTAGGAAATGGTGTGCGTTGTCAAATGCGAGTTGCACAGATACCCAGTGAGGGAAGGAGCCAAAATCAATTACAGACACGATATCGGCCCAGGATTACTGACCAGGAACTTCAAAAAATATGTGGCGAGTATCCATTGAGAAATCTTTAGAATCTGATTTGGATGAGTATAAATGAATCTATGCTTATTTACAGAGGCACAGTAAGAGTTGTATTCTTATGGGTTGTCTATACATATTTTTGCATCCAGGGTTTAGTCGGAAGGAATCACTTTTCCTCCTTTCATGCTTCTTGTTATTGTCTTTGTTTTGTCATATTTCTTCTTCACCAATGCCTGTACAACTTTTCAAATGTCATGTTTATACTTGACCCTCAGCAGTTCAAACTCTATTGTTAAACCTCTTTTTGAGAAAACACTGAGTGCAAGTGATGCAGGTCGGATAGGACGCTTAGTTCTTCCAAAAGCATGTGCTGAGGTGTGTATCTATCTTTCACATCCTTTTGGGATGGAGTTCTTGAATCCCCATGCTTAAAGTTTCCTTTCCGAATTTGTTCATCATTCTAATTTTGTTAATTAGGGTTTACCTTTCGATTTCATGGAATGTTTTAGTTCTGCTGGTTTTCTTTGATTCCAGTGAATTTATTTTATTGGAGGATAAACTGTGCTGTTCAACAAATTATTAACTATTTAACCGAATTTATTTAATTAACTATATAATATATATTTTCGAGTCTAATGATATTGTGAAATGTATCGGAGTTATTTTTCTGGTCAATGATATAAAAATGAACTAAAATGGAAAGCAAGAAGTGACTCATAGAATGAATACTGTACTTGATATAGAAAATGTGGTCTCTACTTTGAAGTTTGAACTAGAAAGCTTTATGCCAAGAATACATTATTTGGAGTGTTCAGCATAATATTGAGTCCAAAATTCAGGTGGAATAGAATAAACAATCTTCGACACTAGAGCTGGATATCGAAAATATATTTAATCATCATTTTAATAAGAGTGCCGCATTGTGGATTCAAGTTTATTCCTAAAAGTGGAGGAAGCGTAAAGTTGATCTTTATTTGACACTGCTGCGTATAAAACAACCGACTTTTTAGGAATTTCTTTACTTTCTCTGGAGTCCATATAAGAGAGCTGAGATCAGCTTCTAAGATATTTTCTTGCTTACTCTATAATGGAAATTGCTATTCAGAGGATTAAGACTTTATTAATAGCTTATATGTTATTCTTTAACAATAATGAGATTTACATAATTCATAATTTAGAATTTTGATTCAAAGTTCTATGAGGTATAGAACGGTTTTAATATATCATGGCATTAAATTTTAGATGCTCAAGGTTTTGACATGTTCTAACTAAGATAAGGATGGGCAGGCGTATTTTCCATCAATATCACAGCCAGAAGGAGTACCTCTGAAAATTCAAGATGCTAATGGAAAGGATTGGGTATTTCAGTTTCGATTTTGGCCCAATAATAATAGTCGAATGTATGTTTTAGAAGGAGTAACACCCTATATACAGTCCATGCAATTACAAGCTGGTGATACAGGTAGATACAACTTATTTTTTGAATCATAATCATTATGCCAGGACTTCTCAATTCTGCATTCAATATTTGTTGTGCATATTACTTTCTTGACATGAATACATATGCTTATTAGGATGTTTTAGTCTTTTGAATATGTTACATGTATTGTATTAAAAACATTAGATTTAAGCGACACAAAAGAAATTAAGGTAAATGAGTTTGGAGCATATCTGAACCTTAGGCAGAGTTCCCATGTACTGTTTTTGTTTCAAGTATGTTTGTCATTTGTCCTTTTAAAGAAGAAATATTTTTGCGATGAGTTGTTACTAGTTAGTAATCTTCCTTGCGCTAATTAGCATAAACTTCTATTGCTTGTAGGCTTCTGCCCAACCTTGTTGCAATTTACTTTTCTGGTTGTAAAAGTTTTTAATTTATATTGGAAAATTCAAAAAATGTATATAGAGCAGCAAATGGGTTTCTCTTCTTGCAGTTTGAGAATATGGGAAAAGTCAAAGTAACCAGATATTAGTTAATTATAAGTTACCATGTAGTAATAGAAATGACCTTTTAGGTTTCATTGCTTGGTTGTCTGCATAAGTAAAGTGATCAAAATTTAACTTGCTGCATGCACACATGCTTTTCTCAGTGCTATCATGCCAACCTAGC
Organism: Pinus taeda; assembly: GCA_000404065.3. Taxonomy (NCBI): domain Eukaryota; kingdom Viridiplantae; phylum Streptophyta; class Pinopsida; order Pinales; family Pinaceae; genus Pinus; species Pinus taeda. Next base: position 61,734 of record APFE030275518.1, read on the forward strand.
AGAGTTCTACAGAAAGAAACTCGTTTTCCAAAATAGATGCTTGGAAGTTGAGTACAAATACCAAATATTCCCCTTTTGTTTTCTACATAGAGGCCCTACAGTTGCATATATGCAGCAGAAGATTATAAGATTAATATAATAATGTCCAACAAATGACCACAAAAATGGGTCAACAGGACTAGACGAACTAATATCTTGTTGGAAATTTCATACTCTTAATTTTTAACGAAATAGGTGCTTCCAATTTTTTGTTTTTGGTGTGTATTTTCATTTCAGTGAGTTATAACATGGTGATTTTCTGCATTTCTGCAATTAATATTTGATTGGATGTTGACGATCTTTCCTTGGCTTTCTTATTTAGTGATCTTCAGTCAGCTTGAACCAGAAGGACAGATAATTATGGGTTTCCGAAAGGCCTCAAATACCACATCTAAACAGGTTCGAGTTCATGACATAATTAGATCAGAAACTTAAAAATAATTCTAAAAGCCCGGACAAGTAAATTGACTGAAAAACTGAAAATTTCTGATCTGGTTTGAGTCAGTTATGTCTATATAGTCTTTGGGTAGGTAATGCGTTTCTGAATCTTTATTTTTAATATCAAATTTTCTGCCATTTTCTTTTGGGAGAAATTTTCATACTCCACTGAGAAGCCCTTGTTCCTTTAATCTATTTGAGTTTTTTGAATGCTTGTCTTGCAGTAATCTGATTATACTTGTTAATTTCTGTGGCTGTGTTGTAACTTGTAACCATTTGTTTGGTTTTGTTCAAATAGGAAATATAATAGTAAAATTTCATAGGGGTTGCTCTCTGTTATGAAATCAAAATAATTTTATAAGTGCATAGTGATTTGTGCTTTGATGTTATTCGGGATCATGACAGGCCCTTCTCAACTCGCAGTGAGAGCAGGATAGTATTCGCGACAAGTTCCATCATGGATCCATTTATGATAGAGTCCTATTGTGCATTGTTTTCAACACAACCGTGACCCACACTTAATCGTCTGTATGCCATTGAATCTTCCTCTGAAGATATTCTATGTGGCATCTTGATATGACCACAATACCAACAATGCAAAAATACTGTGATGTCCTCAACAAATTGAGGACCAATGGACTTAGTAGCCTATTTGTCCCCGTAGGCTATAGTCCTTCAAAAAGGGGATAAACCCCCAAAACCCCCATTGTTGGGCAAGTTTTGGGAAAGTTGGGCGAAAAAACCCAAATCTGGTGTTTTGAGTAAGACAACTCAACCAATTAAGAAAGTGAACCCCCTCAAGGAAGTTCATAAATAAAGGAGGCTTGGATTGATTTTGGAGCATCAAGTGTGGATCATTTCATTTTGTTTTGAGATTAGCTGTGAGGGTTTTAAGATCCTTTTCTCCCTTTCAATTTCGGTGGTGAAAGATCCCACCCTAGTTGACACCATTCTATCTTTTCTACTCTCTGTTTTGGCATAAGGATATTATTTGGAGGCAGAGAGTCACTTGTTGAAATTGATCTTTGTTTGGGCACAGGAATAACCTTTGGAAGACACAAAATCTCTGTTTATTGATTCAGCACAGGAATATTCTTTGGAAGAACAACAAACTCTATTATTCTTGATTTGGAACAATCTTGACATCCAGGATGCCAGACAACAAGGAATTTTGATTGATTGTTACATTGTTTGGGCATTGGTCAACGAAGGGAAAAATTGAAGTAATCAAGCCCCTTAACTACTAATGCAAAGTCGAACCCTAGTTCTGAACCTAGGATTGCTCTGATTTATGGAGAAAAATCATGATCCGACTTCTGACTTGAAGCAACTGGGAATCATTGGGCTCAATTCGAAACCAGAGGTTTGAAGTCTAGAATTTGTGCAGCAGAAACTCGAGTTGGTGAGCGCTCTAAAAACTTCCTGCACAAGACACTAGAAGTTGACGGAGAAAGCAGTCAAACAATTGACTCAGGATTGGAGTATTTTGCTGAGGTGTCCTGTGACAGTAGGTGCTGCAGCTCACCCAGAACAGTGATGCGTGGTCCATTTCATTTCTGTCACGAATTGAACATAATGGGATAGTCAAAATTGAACCGTCTGACCAAATAGCGAACTCATAAGTTATTATTCTGGACATAAGTTGAATCGTGTGATTAACCATTGCTTAAGTTTGGGGCTTATAGTGTTCTAGGCATAGCGGCAGTTAAAATTATTTAAGGCTATATTTTGTATTGATTTGTGGGACGAACGCCTTTATAAATGATAGTCAAAGTGGGATTGGATTACGTGAACAACGAAATCTGGGTCGTATATTTACTAATGGAATATTGAATGAATATTCCTGTATCTTGTGATTGGTTGCATTATTGAAAGTGCAAGAATGTTTTATTAAAGAATGTTTTTGGTGCAGAATTAGATAATTTTTTATTTGAATAAAACAGAATTTTATTGAACCCTAGCTATTGATGTGAAAAATCTAGGGCAAAAAATACCCCATTCCATTAAAGTGGTATAAGAGTACAAGCATCCTGCCAGTTTGTGAGTAAATGAAAGTTTTGTCTCCTAAAGACACTAGCAACGTCACTATAAGGAGGAATATCCATCGTTCCGTTATGGAAGATAGAGTAGAACATGACTCTGGTATTTTGCTCCAAGAATTGATACAGTGACAACAACAGCTGCATCAACAACTGCACCAACAAGGACAACAAATGATTCAAGGGCAGCAACAGATAGCTCAAGTTTTGACCCAAGGGCAACAACAAATTGCGATGCTGATCGCTCACCTCACCAGCCAGCGTAATGTCACTTCCCCCAACAGAACGACAACAAAAGGAAGTAGGAACCATAATCCTGTTCCTCCTAACAACCAAGTCCACAACAAAAAGGGTAGTCAGCCACTTCTACAACAATTTGTAGACAATCAAGTACCAGCAGGTTAGGAAGCAGTTGGGCCCAATCAACTCCTTAATAACTATGCTCAGGACTATGCAAGATTGTAGGAGAATACTCGAGCAGCTATGTCCTTCAACGAGTACAGTAACTTCTGGTATCGGAATAGACCCCGTGGACAGCCCAATGGAGAGCTAGCACCAAGTTAACTCCACTCCCTTTACCTTCATTTGATGGATCATCTAAATGTTCAGTATGAGCATGGTTGCAGAAGCTGGATACCTATCTCTGGCTTAACCCAATGGCGAAAACTGATGCTATTCAATTTGCCACACTATGTCTGGAAGGAAATGCTCATGAATGGTGGTACCATGGTTTAGCCAGTTTGGGACATGCAAATATTGTCTCTTACGAAGAATTTATACAATGCTTGATAGATAGATTTGATCGACAACACCCAAACATCCATTTCAGGGAATTAGTCATGATCAAACAAACAGGGTCACCAGAAGATTTCATTGCCGAATTTGATGGGTCGCAGTAATGGTAACAAACATATCGGAAGAAAGGTTAATCACACTTTTCATAGAAGCATTGGCTAAACCACTATAGGTTTGGGTTAGGGCGTTTAACCCGTCCACTTTCGAAGAAGTAGTCAAGAAAGCTCGGGATATGAGCAATGCATCTACAACATCTAAAGCCCCAACCAAACCTTCCATTCCCCCAAGGGATAGAGAAAAGAGGCCTCCCCAATGAGAAGGGAGCCGAAGAGATAGGTTAGACGATGCAACCCATAACGAGCTCAGACGAAATAAACTATGCTTCACATATAGGGACCCATGGGAACCAGGGCATTATTGTATCGGAAAGGGGAAAATCCACTACATAGCAGTCGCATCTAATGATGAGGAAGAGGAAGGAGAAACACGTACACTAGCTGAAGAAGGACCATCACAAAAGGAGGCTAAAGAAGAGGAACCTGACAATCACAGGGAAGAGCCACCCCAAGAAGAAGCAAAAGCAAAAGAGCAGACCAGCGGAGGAAAAAAGCCCCGACCCCAAGTCAAGATCGCCACCCTTCCAGGCACACCCAAGTATTACACATTCAAAGTGAGAGGAGTTGTCAAAGGGCAACGTATCACCACACTAACAGACGGAGGAACCACACACAATTTTATTGATGTAACATTCGTGGCTAGGAGAGGACTCCCTACAAAGGAATTTGAAGGCCTTGATGTGATAGTTGCGGATAGGTACAACTTGGACGCACCACCAGGTTTGAGTGTGACCCTTGGTAATTATACTTTTACTAGTGATTTTTATGTGATTGACCTGGCTGATCTCAATATGGTTTTGGGGGTTTAATGGCTATATTCGTTGGGAAGACAGATTATGGATTATGAAGCTCTCGAAATGGAGTTTAAAGCTCCAAATGGCAACAAAGTAGTCTTGAGGGGCATGGAAAATGGCAGTCCACAGGTTGTCTCAACCAAAAGAATGGAAGCAATATTCAGGCATGGTGATTTTAATATCTCTCCATCCGAGTGGAACTTCCCCAAACGATTTCTGGGTCTTGGAGATCTCATGTGCCTTAGCCTCTCCACCAATTTTCATGGCTAGAGCACATCCGATGCTACCAAAAATCAACATACTATTGCAAACTTTGCATCTGCATTGCTACCCAACTCCCTTTCAAGCTACTGATGCTATTGCAACTACTGCAACTGAGAAGCATCCAAAATACTCTTTCCCTGCTACTGAAACGTGTTCTCCACTATACCCATATGTTCTCTAAAACAAACGAACTTAGCTCTCCCTAGAGCTTTCGTGAGTATCTCTGCAACTTGGTCTTCTGTGGGAACATACTGTAGTTGGATTGCTCCACGCTGTACACAATCTTTGGTGAAATGACATCTTTTTGTTTCGATCTGTCATGAAACACTGAATTCTCAGAGAGCTTGATGCAACTATGATTATCGTAGTAGACACTGGTCGCCTCCATCCTCTGCTTGAACTAGTTTACCAACAACTTCCAAAGCCATATAGCTTCACACGTGGCTGTGCTAGCTGCCATATACTCTGCCTCTGAAGAGCTCAGTGCTACTGAATTCTGCTTCCTACTGCACCAAGAAACCATCCCTGATCCAACGCTGAAGCAGTACCCAAAGGTAGTTTTCCTGTCCACTGAACTATTTGCCCATTATGCATCTGTGAATCCAAAGAGTCTGACATCATCTCCTCGGGTATATTTTAAGCTGTACTCTATTATGCCACGTATATACCTCAGAATGTGCCTCACTACTGTCCAATGCACTTTCTTCGGCTCCACCATAAACTGGCTGAGAGTGTTGATTGCGAAGCAGATATTTGGCCTAGTGTTGACCAGATACATGAGAGAATCGATGAGCTGTCCATATAAGGTGGGGTCAACATCCTTGTCTTCTGATGCGCTTATCTTGTTCTAGTTAGTGATCATGGGCGTAGACATCGGTTTACAATCCTGCATCCTGAATCTCTTCAGAATCTTTGTAGCATATCTCCTTTGACCAAGGAAGATCTCTTCGTCCTTCTGCCACACTTCCAATCCTGGGAAATAGTGCATCAAGCCCAAGTCTTTCATGTCAAACTCTGTTGCCAGGTTCCTCTTGCAGTCTTCTATGAGCTCTGATGACCTTGTCAAGAAGAGATCATCCACATTCAAAACTAGGATGAGTGGCTCATCCTCTACCATCAAGTAGTAGTGGTTGGGATTTGCATCACTCTTGACGAATCCCATCTACTGAAGTAACTGTCAATCCGACCATACCATGCCTTGGGAGCCTGTTTGAGCCCGTATAGAGCTTTCTTTAGGCTACACACATGTGTGTGCCTCTCATGTGTCTCGAATCCCTCTGACTATTCTATGTATACCCCCTCCTCTATCACCCCGTTTAAGAATGTTGACTTGACGTCCATCTGGTGAATCTACCACCCCATCTGTGTTGCTAGGGATATAAGTGACTGGATAGAAGTGTATTTGGCAACTGGGGCGAAGGTCTCTTCGTAATCCATACCTCCTTTTGCACATACCCCTTTGCCACGAGCTTGGCCTTGTACTTCTCCACATCGACGTCTGCAACATACTTGATCTTGTAGATCCATCGAGTACCTACCTCTGACCTGTCCTTAGGCCTTGGCACCACCTCCCAAACTTCATTCGTCATGATAGAATTGTACTCCTCTATCGTGGCATCTACCCACACTTGACGCTGTGTGACCTCTTGAAAGCTGGAAGGTTCTGCAACTTGAGCCACCAATGCTTGGTACCTGCTAGGGTGTTTGCGCTCTCTCTTATTCGTCCTAGGAGCTCCAATGAACTCCTTCGCATCTCTTAATGTTTAACGAACTTCCCTGTTGGTTTGACCACTGGTGGTGGGAGGTTTAGCCAACTCCTCATCCTGTCTTTGTTGCTCCATTTGCTGTGAACTCACTGGATCCCCTACACTTGAGGAAATGCTAGTACTGGTAATTGTACTTGATCCTTGTGACTGTCCTCCTGGTGGTCCCATTGGCTGCCCTTACTGTTGGACCAATGGAGCTTTTGCTGGCTCACTCTGGTCACCTGTTGGCATCTCATGAGACTTCTTTAAGGCTCTATCCTCCATAAACTTCACGTCCCGTCTCACTACGATCTTCTTGCTACTAGGAACATAGGTTCTGTATGCCTTTGAGGTTTCGCTATACCCAACGAGGAACCCCTTCTCTGCTGTTTGATCCAATTTGGTGCGCTTCTCATCTGGCACATGACAATAAGCTATGTTGCCGAAGATCCTGAAGTGACTTATGTTAGGTTTCTTTCCTAGGAAGACCTCTTATGGCGTTATTTTCCCCATTCCCTTGTGGGTAGTCCGATTTTGAATATAGACTGTTTTGTTACATGTCTCTACCCATAGAAACCTAGGCAAATCTTGGTCATATAACATCGCGTTTGCAACCCCAAATATAGATCTGTTAAATTGCTCCGCTACCCCATTCTACTATGGATTGTATGGAGCTGTCTACTCTTCTCTAATGCCCTCCTTCGCACAAAACTTTGTGAAGTGTTTATCTGTGTACTCTCCACCTTTATTTGAGTTAAGTATCTTGATCTTCTTCCCTGTTGCATTTTCCACCAGAGCTTTGAATTCCTTAAAGCAATCGAAAACCTCATTCTTAGTCTTCAAGAAGTAGATCCAAGTTTTCCTAGAATGGTCATTAATAAAGGTGACAAAATACTCTGCCCCACTGAGAGCTCTAGTGGACATTGGGCCACAAATATTTGAATGTATCTGTCCCAACACGCCATCTACTCTGCTGTCACTTCTTTAGAATGCTGCCTTAGCATATTTCTCAAGCATGCACCCTCTGAACACATCATCGTGTTCTGCGCCAAGTTCTGGAACACCTGTCACTGTCTCCCTGAGCATTCTAAGTGCTCCATGGTGTAAATGTCCCATCCTCCTATGCCATAGCTCATTCAGGTCTTTCCCCTGTTACTGTCACTGCCTATTAGTGCCATTGGAGAATCGAGCTGCAACTTGTACAACCTGTTGCTTTGAACTCCAATTTGTTTCACCCTCTTCCAGCTTGGGTGTTTAACACACACCTTCTTCCCTATGAAGTGGACATCATATCCCTTATCCTATAATTGGGATACTGAAATCAGGTTCATATCTAATCCCGACACATGTAGTACATCTATAGCATTGGTACTTGCTCTTGATTCCCTCTGAAAATCGATTGTAGCTCTCCCTACTAGAGTGCATTTGCTTCTGTTTCCCATTGTAATTTGGAAGTCCATTTGCTCTTCATTATAGCTAGAGAAATATTCTCTAACCCTTGTCATGTGAGCTGGCGCTCCACTGTCGATGTACCAGACACCATGTGAATCTGATCTATTTAAGCAAGTAAATTCGTCCTCCAATTTGGAAGACAATTTTGAATCCCTTGAATACCAAATCTGTCCATGGCCATATTGGGGAATTCTGGAGAATTAATTGAAGACATCCTAAGTATAAATCTGAGTGCTATTTCGCTTCCACTTGACGTTGAATCTACTCTAGCAAACTGCTACAAGCCCTCTGTGCCTGTTACTACTCAAACTAGCAGGGGTCTTAGGAGGGGATCCTATGGAGCAATTACTAGGTCAAGGGGCAACAATGGAGCAATAGCCCAATGTCACCTTAGCTAAGGCTCCCTGCTCTTTACGAACTTCCACCAATGGCAGGAGACTTGATATAAGAGGAATCACGATGATGCATGGATCAATGATTGGATAAGGAGTGATTCCTAAAGCCTGTTCACAAGAGAGACAATTAAATAGCTTACTTGCTTGAGAAGCAAGGTGATGGGCTCTCTAAGAAGGGCTATGAGGATACTGTGGCCTAGGGTTGGAGGATATGCCTTGACAAGGGGCTTCCTAGACTTAAGGAGCCTTATGGAGAAATGGATTCTATGTAGTCCTTGTGGAATTTGAGTTATAAAGTTGTGGGACCACAAAGAACCCAAGTGGGGCCCAAACTAGGTCAAGGGTATGGAGGTGATCGACGTAAGAGGGTCTTGACCTAATTAGGGAAGAGAATAGGATCAAAGAACAAATTTTCTTTCGAAATTTGAATGCAATGATCTAGGTGAGGACACCAACACAAAATCAGCCTAGGGAGAGAAATGATCCTCGAGCTAGGGCTAGCGATATCTTGGTATTCCATCATCGGATTGTGCTCAAATTTGGAGGACCCCTTGAGAAGACCCCAGTGCAGTTGTGGACTAATTTTCAAGGTGTTTGGATGGCTACAAAAGATTTCGTGTGATGCCCTAGGAGACCTTCTGGGGTTAGGCCTAGAATTAGGAAAAGTGAAGAAAAGAGAGGGAAATTTGAATAACAAAGGGATAAGAGGATCAATGCATTATTGCTTGGGCTTAATGGAGTCAAGATACAAATAGATTGAGAGTTTTCGTGTCTTAAGGAGCCCTAATTGATCTTTGCTAGCTTTTCCAAGGGCAACAACTAGGTCAATAGGGATTTATACTTCAAATTTGCCAAAGAGATGAACTTTCGAGGTCTTTCAACCTAAGAGGTGCCTCTAGGAACATTCACCCACTCTCTTCAAGTACAACGCATGCATTACATCACTTATTCAAGGTTCCCAAAAGAATTTCGCATTTACTTTAACCCATACAAGAATAATGATAATCATAACATGCAGTAAACCGGTAATATAACAAGGATAGCATCAAAATTTGACTTACATTTTAGAAGGAAATCCAAATTTATATTAACTCCAACATATGATTACATGATGCCTCTTATGTAATAATTTCCACAGTTTTTTCAACCATGGTATCCATGCCATCATAAACCTCTCCTAGGAAAGGTTTCTCTGTGTTTGCATCTTGGAGAAGATCAAATGCAGGTGATGTGAACTTGAGCAAGAAGTCAATCTTGCTCCACCAATCTTCATCAACAAGACCCTCCTCACCATACTTCCCTTCTCTGAATTTGCATATCTATTTGTATTTTTTTTATTAAATTTAGCTAACAACCACATAAAAATTGGTGTATTAGTGTATTTAGGTGTTAGATGTGGCCCACGCCCTATTTTCACCCCTTGAATTGGCTGAAAAAGAAAAAAAAATCAATTTTGTTTTTACGGCCGACGAAACTCAACTTGTAGCGGCCAAAACTCTGCCGGCTGTACCAGACGAATTTTCGAAATCTTGAAACGCTGTGCAATACCGCTGATGACGTTTAAGCCCCCTTTCAAAGCCATTTCGGCATTTCGGGTCGTCCCTAGTATCAGTATGCCACCATTTTAGGCAATTCTTGCAACATAGGCAAAATTCCAAACATCATAGTGCATCAAGAAAGCTCCAAAAGGTTTACCCAGCAAAAAGCGTAAAAATCTCTTAAGAGATACCAATCCAATCCAAGTGACGATGAGAGAAATGAATCCCCTCTCATCTATGTATACAACTCAAAGGGGATTCGTTTGCCAAATTAGCCTAATTTAGCCCCAGATAATAAAATGATATATAAAGAATGACATGACTTGGTGATAGGCCCACCAAGATAGCTCAATAATACAAAGAATAGCCTCTCAACAGGGAAAAATAATGAATATGATGAGTCGTTGTGCCATTGAGAAGGCCTAGTGAAGTCTAAAGTGTGCCATGGTGAGGGAATGGACTCCGAACATAGTGGACAAGGGGTTGGTCTCTTGTTTTCCAAGCAAGTCATTGTGGTGCTTGCAAGTGGGTGTGGGGGCACTAGGACATCCTCATGGGTCTCCCAGTGGATTGATAATGGCTGTAAACCATCTATAAGGGCTAGGATGAAGACATTTGTCTCCTGTAGTGAGAGGCATCTTCATTTGGACCCTGGAACCTCTGGCAAGTGTGTGGTGAAAGTGTGGAGCCAGCTAGGCATGGTGGTCCAAGTGCATCATCCTCATCCAAAATGGTGGAATACGAGCAATCATTGAATGGTGCTAGGGATCCATGAAGTAATCTCTGTTATGGTGAAGGCCAATGGCTCTCAACGCTCACCCGATAGGTGCCAATGTGGCTCTCTGGAGGGCTTGGACCTTGTATAGGGAGACCAAACCCCAAATGGATACCCACCTGCAACCTTGCATAAGATCCAATGCATCCCCTTACCCTCTAATACAACAAATCATTAGAATAATCAAGTAAAAGAGCTTACAAATTATGGAATCAATGGGGCACTTCATGGTGGCATGCGCTTCCATAGTGGGCTTTGGCATGTACAAGTGTCTCCAAGCTTAATAAGGGAGTTAACCAAGGACCCTATTAGGTGGTTTCAATGTTTAAAGGGGATGACATGCCCATGGTACATTGATGAAGTGGTAGGTTGCAAGTGATGTAGTCATGGAACAGAGTGGGGATCAGGGGAATGCTCCATGCCACATGTCATGGTAGAAAAGTAGCTATGATGAGGGAAGCCCACACTTGGGTATATGAGTGTAGGAGGGAGAAAATCGTGGTACATAAGTTACCCTGGCCTTTGTTTTTCCACCCTTCTTTATATGTCTTTTGCCTTTGATTGATTTTTCTTCATCAGTGCTTGGGGTTCCAGGGGATGAGAGCATGACGTGTAGGATATGGCAGTAGGTACCCCTTTTTAAGGTGGGGCATTTCATTGCCCACCAGGGGTTGGTACAATTATGGGTTCCTTAATGTGGAGGGGGCTCATCTAGGGCCCATAGGAACCAGGGTGATGGCCATAAATAAGAGGTAGAGCTCATGTTTGGCTTTTGCCCACATGCTAAATTTGTATGTCCTGGCCATTGTTTGCATTTTGTGGTACATTTCCTGTTGAGAGTGGCCAAATTATGCTTTTTTTTTTCTTCTTAGCTGCAACAACCTCTGGGGCATCGTTTTAGGCCCAACCCAATGTGTGGACAAATGGAGGGGGAGGCTAACCCCCAGTGGACCCAGTGGACACATCTGGACCCGGGTGGGAAAAGTGATGAATAGGGTTAGAATGAGCGGAAGGGAGTGATATATATGGTGTCGGGAAGCGGGACTGTGCAACCAAAATCAAGATTTCCCATGTAGTGCCAAACCTAAAGCTAATGGTCAGTAAAAGAGATTCCACGAGACTAGGATACAAGGGTAACCGCCAAATCGAGCAGAGGAGACAAGAGTATAGACCTAGCCCACTCTTTCCGCTGAATGCCCCGACCAATCCATGCCCAAAAGTGTCCATGATAAGCAAGGAAAATTACTCTGTTAGCTACCTATACCAATAGGTTTCATTTTTCATGATTGGCAAGGGAAGTGCCAATATGATCTACTTTGGTGATGCAAAGATCTCATATTCTTGTGGAAGAAATATACTTGTTTGGTTAATGCTGCCCTACTTCTGGATGGGTGATCCAACAGCCTAAGCTAGGTCATGCCATGTTTCAATTTTTGTTGTAGATTAGAGAAAGGAACCTGTCCAAACAGCTCAATCTTGGCAGGTAAAGTAGATAGGTAGTGAAAGAAGGTTCCCAACTGCTTAATCTGGGGCCTTGGAAGCAATAAGGGTAGCCTTAGATAGAAAATCAAAAGAAAGCCAAAGATAAAGAAAAGGCACAAAAGGGTTTTGCAAATCCAAGTGCACCCTCCTTGGAGTAACAAAAAATGCTAGGCAATAGAGTGGGTAGGTAGATGGGGTTGCAGAAAGCATGGTTTGTGACATTTCACTGACCTAAAGGAAAGGCAAAAACAGGATGCCAGTACAGATGTTCTATTCACAACACTGTTACAACAACTTAATGAAGCATGTCTAACTTCCAGTTTTCCCCATCTCCTTCATGACTAACATCCCTATGCCACCCAATTTCACAAAGAAGATCAAAGTAGTTTGTTGGTTCTAGTTTCTTTAATAGCCACATTCCTTGTGCAAAATTCTTTTCATTTTGATCTACTTCCTAAAAGACTAAGTCAATTTCATACAAACTTAGCATCCCCCCCATCCACCTCTTTCATTCATATCAACTACTAACTTATTACTATCTAACTCCCCATACCCCCTATTCCCCTATTACTATGTAAAACTTGCAAAAAACCCAAAAAATCTAAGTATCCCCACCCCCGAGCATTATAGCTCTAGCTGTGATTTTGAAGGTCTTCATGCGCTGCAAAACATTTGAGCGCAACCCACAGAGCGCCAAAAATTAATCCTAGGGATTAATCCGAGATTTGCTCGGGTTAATAGCCTTAAACCCGCTTTAATTATAAACCTTTGTAAAAACCCATTTAACCTGCATATGCTAAAAACAACTTGGAAAACCCACTTTTTCAAAGTTTTTGCCAGGCGCGATTTTCGAAAGAAAATAATATTTAATTCTCCCCGACTCAAATATCGCCCGCGCACCTTATCGCTCCGTCAACCGTCGGATCTGGGCCCTCCCATCCGACGACCCACATCGCATCGGACGGGCATTAGCGTCCGAAGGATACCCTCCGAGAAACTGTCAGAGGGTGACGTCAGGCCTCCGCCACGCGTCACCCCCTAGACTCTCTCGGAGCGCCCTCTGACAAAACCGCGACAGTATAGAGGGCGCTCCGAGAAAACCTGCTTACCGCTTTGTTAAACCGCCTGCCCATGCCAGCGCCACGACTCGCCCACGTCACGTCCGCTTGACGCCCTGTCAGCATCCTCGACCGCCCGAGCTCCGACGTGGCTGCCACCTGTGCAATCCCTGTGGACCACTCATAGACTGCCACGTCACCCGATGATGTCATGCTGACGTCACCCGACCCTGACCCCACCTGATGACATCATGCTGACGTCATCCAAAAAGCGCGCCAATGAGCCAAAAGTCCATATTTAGCCTTTTTTTGCGTTTTTCTCATTTTTCTCATTGAAAGAACCAGCTCTCCTCTGCATGAAAATTACGTCCACTGCCGCCAACCTGCTGAAATCGTCCTGAAGAGCGCTGCCGCCTACAACCCACCTGCACTTGTCACCATTACCGGCAATTCACTAGGTATTTACCCAGTGCATCCTTTTAGAGCTAAGTTACGTCCATGTTTCTCCAAAACTGAACTCACAAGAGTGAAACAAACTTGTTTTTACTGTTAAATTCCCAGATAAACTAGCATTCCCCACAGTTGCAGGGTCCAATTTCACCTGCTGAACCTATATATATCTACCCTTCCCCGAATTCCCATTGTGTGCGCGCATTCGTGGACTGTAAACCTAAAACAACATAATTCACCAGGGAAACTGAGTTTCCTACTCCTGCAAACTATCAAAATTACTCTTGTTGAGCATTCTGCGCTATTATCACACCTCATTACCCTTTTGCCTCTGCAAAATTAACCCTCTGTGGTCTCCTGCCCGCTAAAAACAGTTCAGCACAAAGTCATAACCACTACTTAGCCATGGAGACGCCACCAATAGTCCTAAATATTCAACCTCTGAATGCCCCACAGAGAGCTAGAGTGGAAAGCCCTAGGTGATAAAGATTACCAGATGTTAGACTCCATGCCCATGACAGCTAAGTTCAATATTCAGCTGATGAATGAATTCAAGGCCCAACATATCAGTGGGACTGACATCTTGGGAATTTGGGATTCCCACATACTCATTTACAACCTCTCTCAAGTCAATGTCCTACCAGACTTGATAAAACAATGCATGTCAAGTTATGATCCCGGCCAAAGAGCTGTCCTCAGCCCCTCAGGCTCAGTACTATTCCATATCACCCCTGAGACTATCAATGAAATGCTGCACTTTCATACTACAAAGCCCCTTACTCCTCTCTCCCTCTAGGACCTGATAACAAAAGGGGGCAACTTGTCCAAGGATCAGATTTCCAGGGTTAACCAGTTGTTTTTTCAGCCTGAATATCAATCTATGACTGCTTCCCTTCCCATACCATATCCATTTCTCAATGAGCTGGGGAAAATGATGGTAGATTTGATCAGTTACATCCTGGGTTATGGGACATATGAGGATGTGGATGAAACCATCATAGCAATGCTGTCCATTTTCTCCCCAGGGATGCCTCTTGCTGTACATTATGACTTTGCTACTTCCATTGCCAATAAGATTCATGAGCAATTTATGAATCTGGAGAGGGAGAAGGTGTTTAAATACACCAGGTACATCTATCATCTATTCTTATTCTATCAGCTTGATGCCTTCCCTGTCCCTCTGAAGAAGCTAGACAACCAGGGACGCCCAAGGTCGGTTGTTTTTTGGACTGCAGTTTGCCATCTTCTGCCTTATTCACCATACACCTATGGTGAATTTATTGATCTATTCATTCATCCAGCTATGACCTTGTTGTTGGGTGCCCCTTCCCCAAGATTGACAGAAGAAATGCAGAGAATCCTTCAACTCTCGAAGGCATACAACATTGGTGATTGGTACTTTTACCAACACCATACAGTAATCAGAGTATATGGCTGTGAGCTAAATCCTTATAGGCTGCCAAAATATGTCCCCATGAGGCTCTTTGCCCTAGAGTACTTCAGGTAGTTTGGAAATGCTGACTTTGTTCATTTCCAAAGCAAAAACAAGAAGGTGCAACTGAAGGTAAAGAATCAGCTGGGCCCCTTCTTGTACAATAAGGAGGAGGAAGGATGGAAGGAAGCTGATAGGATCCTAGAGACCCTCAGACTTCAAACCAGTTTTAAGTGGGTGCCTTATGACCCCAATCACTTCATTTCCCTTAGGAGAATAAAGTATAAATTGGTGGGCTATGTTCATGTGAAACTGCCCCATGTTGAGAAGTATGCCAATGCCCTAAGCTGGAAAGAAGGCACCTTAGAAGAGCCAATTGGTCAAGAAGAAATGCTAAGGAGAGAAACAATCAAACTTGAGAAAGAGGCTGACTTGGAATCTTGTGGGCAGGTTTCTTCCGCATATCAAAGGCAAATTGGAGCAGCTGCCTCATCATCCACAGCCCAACAGCAAGTAGCTGGAGTTGCCCAACAAGAAACAAATAAAGGCAAGGGCAAGGAGGTGGAGCAGGAACAATCACCTCCTAGAGCACAGCAACAAACAGAGCAGTAGATAGATAAGGAGGTAGAGCAGCAACTAGACCAGCAACTAGGCCAACAACAAGAAGAGCAAGAAAAACAACAAGAAGAGCCTCAAGAAGAGGGGCAGCCTATGCAGCAAGAACAAATGGCTGAGGCCCCAGCACCTACTCAGCAACAAGCCCAACAAAACATACCATCAGGGCAAGAGAAGACAGTGGAGACTTCAGTACTCCAGACTCCACAAAAAGTGGAAAAAGGAAAGAAGAGAGACAGAGAGTAGGAGACTCCCCTTACAACGTCCACTAATCAAGGGGAGAAAAGGCAAAGATTAAATCCCCTCTCTGAAGAAGAGATGCTTATGGGGCAATCGGTGATAATGGGCCCACCAAGCATGGAGGTATCCGCAAGTTTCTTTCAGCAGGAACCAGAGAGAAATCTTGGAGGAGAGGTCAGCTCCTCAAGCAATCAAAGAAAAGCAGAGGGAAGCATCAAACAACAGTTCACTGATATCAAAAGAAGAAATGAGCCACTCAGGCTCCAAATCTACAATCAGTTGTTGAAGATGGCCCCCACAAATCAGCAGAGGCTCATGGCAGCCTATGACATTTCAGAAGGAAAAATGACCATGAGTCATTTCAGGCCCACTACGGTGCAGCCACAGTGAGCTGCAGATTACATAAGAACCAACCTGGAGGTTCTTGCAAAAGACATTCACCCTATGGACCAAATAGAACTCCATAAGCAAACGAGTGAAATGGTCTATGCAATGTTGGCAGACAAGACAATGTTGGCAAAAAGGCTGGAAAACAGCCTAAATAATACAGCTGCCCAACTAGAGTTGGAGAAGGCATCTTCCTTGGCCAAAGACAACAGGATCAAGTCTTTGGAAGACATAATTATAGAGCTGGGGCATGACCCCAAGGATCCCAAAGCCATACAATCACTGTTGAAGATAAGGGATGCAGACCTGGCAGCCCTAAGAAAGAAAATAAAGCTCCCAGCAACCATTCATCCCCAAACAGATGAGGTTGCTCAGCAGAAGCAAGAACAAGAAATAGCTACATTGTTGGTAGCACTACACAAACAACTTGTGCAGACAGAAGGGAGGCTGGAGGACACTGAGGATGCACTACAGGCAGCCCTACAGCAGAAAGAGGGAGGTCAAACTTCTCAGCCCCCTCCACAGGTTATTAACCTTGAGGAGCCTCCAAAGACCACTCCTCCTCACACAGAATCAGCAGCAGCACCGTCCACATCAGCAGCAGCACCATCAACATCAACAGCAGCAGCCTCTAAAGAGCAGGCTCCAAGCTTGGACATGCAGAAATTGTTAAATGAGGTCCAGGCCCTAGAGGCCCAGATGACAGAACTAAATGGAGCCAAGGATGAGTTGGCCAAATTAAATGAAAAATATGATAAATCAAAGCAGAATGTGGCTGAGAAAGGGAGAGAAATAAAAACTCTCAAGGAAAGAATCAAAGAGCTGGAAAAAGCGCTCACCCTTGACAAAGTGGTGGGTGAGATCAGAAGAGTTTTGTGGACCCACATTGGTCCATCAATAACAGACCAATGGCAATATATTGAAACCATTCATGAGCAAATGGAGCTCATAGGTAAACCACAAAGGGAAGTGCATAGAGCAAGGGCATCTCTAGGCAGTATGCCTGAGGTAGCCAATAGATTGACCAATGTGCTCAATAACAGGACAGGCCCTCAGCTGGCAGCAATTGGGATCACCAGCAGGACAGAGACTATCCAGCTAGTTAAGAGGGTCCTCACACTGAAAAGCCTGGTACAGACATTGGACAGAAGGAGCCAAGATATGCAAGCAAAGGTAAACAGGTTCATGGATAAGTTTGCTGCATTACATGGCAGAGGTCTCCCCAGCTTACTCAATAGTGCAGGAAAACTTCTATCACATGAAGTTTATGCTAAGAGGGTGAACACATTTGCTGCAAATCAGATCAGCCAAGGATCAAGAAGCTCCCAGGATACAGGGCCAGCATCTGGTCAAAGTCTCTATGACAGAATAGAAAATGTATTCTTTATTATGAATGAGATTAACCATCTGTTTGAAACGCCTCCAAATTTCTACAAGTACACAGAGGCAGATGAGACCATGGATGCAATTTTGAGGCATCAATTGCCTACGCAGGATTGGTGGGCCTCCATGATACAATTATTATTATAAACTAGAGGCCTCATCTGAATTTTGTCATCAAAATATATAAGTCATCACCTTCAGAAAGTGTGATACACATACTATGATAGAAAGGTGGAATGAGCCACCTCAGCATGAAGATTCAGCCACCAAGAACAGCAAAGACAGCTACAGGTAGCAGGGCCGAGAAAAATCTTCAGCATGACTTAACATAAAGACACATCATTCACATTAGTCAGCATTAAAAGCAGAAACGCTCAAACCGACTCAGCCTCCTCCAAAGGTCAAAAAGAGGCCTGACAGCATTGAAGACCATTCATTTTACATTTATAGTAGCAATAAATTTCTTATCTAATATTTGTAAAGTTGGTGAGCACAATTAATGTATCAAATGACTCATCATTGAGATATTTTGTAAAACCTATTGTATATATTCTCCGTCGCATACACTTCCAAGGGGTTGGTGATTGTTGTTTTTTTTTGTTGTTTCTCTTATGAAGAACTGAGAACTCGGCTGTAACCTTTCAGAAGTATGTGATTAATAAAGCTTGGAGTTTACAGGAACTGAGTCTTACTGGTGCTTGCTGTGATTGGAACCATTGAATGCTACAAGATTCTAGTGCTATGATTTGATATAATAAGTGTTTCTCTATCTCTGTTAATTTTTCTGTTATTTATTTTAACTCATTCCTCTCACATGTTGGTCTGAATCTAGGAAAGAAAGAAAAAGAATAGCTCAGGATTTGTCCATGGAGACACCCTGATCTCAATCTAATTTCACTATAAATGTTTTCATAGCTTTCAACTGTTTAAATTGGAATTCTTGATTGCTCCAATAAGCTCTGAATACCTCACAGTCACTATTTGGTAATTCATTTATGCTACTAAGTAGGGATTGTCATTCAAATTCTTGTCACACTGTTGGTAACTCCATATCTCATTGTTTCACTCACTAAATTGGAAATTATGTTAACAATAGCCATCTAGCCCTGCAGTAAAACATTCTCCATCACAGGCACGAGAAACTATCTCATTTTTCTGACTTCCATATGCCCAATGGATTAGCACCTTCTGAACTCTTCATGCCATTCTTACAACAAAATTTCATCAACCAAAGTCTCAAACAGGAAATTGAAAATTTAAACTAGCCCAAGATACTCACAAAGCATAGCTGAAACTTAAAGAGAGAGCCCTCTCTGATTATAGATAGGCTAGGATCTATAATCCAAAGGT
>APFE030275526.1:0-11637 GCA_000404065.3 Pinus taeda
TTCTGGGGAAAAAATCCACCAGATTGGCCAATCTAATGAAGTCTAGGAAAGCTTCATAATATCTGTTGAGTTTCCTTATACCTCCTCTCTTTTCCATGAGTGAGGTGATCATGTTGAAATCACCTCCAAATATCACCTTAGCTTGGGGAAATCTTAGCTTCAGGTTGAGCAAAGTTCTTAGAAATATAAGTTTTGCCTCTAGCTTCTGGGGGCCATAGACATTGGTGCAAAGATAAGTCTCAAAGTTACCTACTACTTGGAATTCTATAGCTATGTAGGATCTGGCTGCCTCAGAGGAAAGGAGATGGATTACTTGTGGATTCCACAAAATGATCAAGCCTCCCTCTTGTCCATTGCTAGCTATCTCCAAGGATTCCATGCGTTTACCTAGTTTTTTGCTAATATTGACTACCGTGCTACTTGAGCTCTTAGTTTCCTGGACAAACACTATGTCTCGTTGTTCCTTTTGTACCTTCTTCCTTAATAGATGATGTTTTTTTTGCCTATTTAGCCCTCTATCATTCCCAGAAAGAACTTTCATTTAAAATAGAGTTTAGGAGGTTAGTGAAAAAGCCTCTATGGCTTTCATTTTGCCGGAATTCAAGAGCATTTGTCCCAGTTCTTATAATGCCTCATTGTTGGTCCTTTGTCCTCTCTTTTTCTGATGCTTGGAATTGGTGGAGGTTTGATGCAATCCCTGTGTACGGACCCCTAGCCTTTTAGCTGTACCCAAGCTCTTGCTTTGTAGCTATAACCCAAAACATTATTAATGCTATGTTGTTCTCATAATTTTACTTATTTAGGTGGAAATAAGTTAATATACTTTCACTCATATTATTCGTTTCCATAGAAATAATTGAGTAAATTATTCATTTATTGATTATTTCTTAGTATTTTAAACATTCTCATAGAAACAATTTATTAAACCATTATTTATGAACTATTTCTAACTCATTTTACCCTCTCACCTAGAATTAATTTAATAACCCCATTGTTTGATAATTATTTCTGACTATTTTACCCAATCTTCATTAATTAACTCAATAAATAATTATTTTTGAGTTAGTTACCAAAATAAAGGTTATTGATCATTATTGTGACATTTCCCTCTCACAAATAATAATAAAATACCAATTATTTAGGTCATAATTTGGTGCAACAAATATTTTATTATATTTGACCTCATCAAGCCTATCTAGAAGTTTATTATAAACAAAGATGTTTTTCTCCTCATTTCTCATGATCCATTTTCATCACCAAACCTATGATCCTAATACTTTCAAGTATTATCCATTTAAAGTTCTCTAACATTATTCTCTTTCTTTGTTTGTGTATTATTCTTCCCTTTAAAGAGAGGGAATCATGCACTACAAGGATTGTCTATGAACCCTCCTAAGGAGGAGGCATTTTGAACAAGCTTCAAGTGGAGCTATCACCAAGTGTCTAATCAATAAATTCCTCTACATTTGTGTTTGTTTGAGTATTTCATACAATATATGATTTCATATTTTCTGTCTCTATTTTTTGGTTTTGTTTTGGAAATTTCCACAAATTTATGAATAACTATATATGGATTTGTTCCACTATTATGGTTTAGATAGATATCCTCGTAGATTTCCTTTTGGACTACTTGCAAGACATATAATCAGTTTTTTTGTTTTTTTCATGTGGGGAAAGGCATCCAATAATCTGGTTACTAGTTTTTTGTTGTTGTGATGAACACATATTTTTATATTTGACATGCTTGTCAACAAATTCATTTTATGAACATCCTCTTAGGGATTTTCTTTTGGATTATGAAATCACATTGAAGAAAAGATACAATATAAAGATGGGTCCACAAAGCTAATTCCCATTTTCCATCATGTATCGAGATTGGAATAGAAATTAACTTGAATTATCCAAATGACTGATGTAGGTATTCATACAATCTTCTTTGAGTGAGGCTCTAGATTGGTCTAATAAGCTATGGTTTGGGTCAATGAGGGTGTTCAACTTGAAGCTTTGCACAAGTTGAACATAAATATCAAGTCATGGGTAGTGGTAGTGTAATGTCAATGGAAAAGGACAACTAAATGACAACATTAAGAAATCAAATGTGATACATTAAAATAAGAGGACTCCTAGAATTTATTTGAATTCCACCAAAGTTCACTGCCTATATAAGGTTATTATTCAAATATAGATAAAATGAAAATCATCATTAGAACTAAATTTAACCAAAACATTTACAAGAAAGAAACAATGAATAAGAGAACGTGAGTGTACCACAAATGAATCATTAATCCAACTATCAAATTA
This sequence comes from Pinus taeda, assembly GCA_000404065.3. Lineage (NCBI taxonomy): Eukaryota > Viridiplantae > Streptophyta > Pinopsida > Pinales > Pinaceae > Pinus > Pinus taeda. Next base: position 2,302 of record APFE030275526.1, read on the forward strand.
GGTATAATCAAATAGGTTGAGAATAGGTTAGTTATCCTCCGCACTCATGATCAATCCTCAAAAGTGGTATGTTCATATTGTAATGAATATATTGTGGTATCATCCCTTAGCCATAAACAATATAGTTTACTTTAGGTGCCATCCTTGGAATGAGGGGACATTTCTAGTGAACTTCCTTGAGACACACACACACACACACACACACATATCATCAACCTAGACTTAGAACATCAATGTTATATTACTATCATAACCATATTTTAAAAATGAGAAAATTTACAAAAATAAGAATGGATTCTCATTAACACCATAATGAAACTAGGCATTGGACAAGAACTAAAACATCATGGGAAGAAAACATATGTAATTTTAGTGACACTAAAAAGAGGAGGGATGGAAAACACTTTCATTTACAGTCCCTCCCTAAAATAAGATAAAATAAAATAAAAATATATCGGATTAATTTTTATTTCGAAAAATACAACCAAATGAATCAAAATAAACCTAAAATCTAGACACCAAAAATTATTGAATAGCTAAATATTTTTTTAAAAATATCTACTTGTTTAAAAATTAAGTAGTTTGGATTTTTTTGTTCACTTATTACATAATAACATAATAAGTTTAAAACCATTTACATTATTAAATAATGAAAAAAACTAAAATTTATTGTAAAATGTTACTTCATTAAAAGCATATATCAAACAGTATGCTTCTTTTGAAACATGTTAAAAACCGTTCACATTGGACAATAATGAATATTTTTCTTTCTTCATAATTTGAAATATATTCAAAACAGTTTATAAGAAAAAAATCGCTAATTTCAAAGCCATTCATATTATTGTTCTAACTAACTAACTAGCTAAAAAGTATTAGAAAGGCCTATTACAAAGTCCTCCCAGCATGCATCCATGTTTTTGTCGATGTTCCTCAATGTGAAGCATAAAAAAAATAAGATTATATAATTAATTTGGCTATTCAAGTCGAAGAAACTCGAAAAAAAATCAGACTTTATCTAATTAAAAGAAAGATTTGATATTCATATTATATGCACAATAATTTCAATTTCTAATTTTGAAATCTCATAGAATAAACAGATCCATTTCCAATTTTTTGAGTGGCATAACAATGTTCTCGACGGTTCTTCGATTGGGGTGTTTAACAACGAAGTGTCTAACAACTCATAAACAAAAGGGAAAGACGGATGATTTCTTAATACATTTAGTGAATGAAACGTTGTTTGAGATCGCTAAGCTCGAGAAAGTTTGTAGACTCCCAACATCTAAACCAAATTTATGACACCATCACCATTTGTCCCACTAATTTACTATTGGTCTCATCATGGGTGACTTAGGCTTATGTCATCAACGACCAACAAATAACATATGTTGACCACCATCCGCTCAAGAAATGGTGATATATGGTGTTTGATAATAGATGTCCTCCTTTTATATGGTTATCACCTTTTTTTTTAATGGAAATGGGACAAGATCTCTATGTCAGGGTTTCTACACCAACATTTATCTCAAAGAACACAATCATCAAACACTAGTTTCACTAAGTCAAATTGTTGCTTTCATCTAGTCAGCCCTCCCACCTTCAGAGATGAATTGATATAATAAATAATAGGTTTGTTTTGTAGTTCTTGGTATGATATTATTTTCTTATGCATTTTTTTTTATACTTATTGAAACAAATATAATATTATATAAGTGCTTTTTATTATATTAATATGTTTAAATCTTTTATAAAATTAAATGTTAAATTATTAAAATTTCCATATGTAATTTAAAATATTTGTATTTCAGTTGTCTCAATATTATGTCAAGAGTTAGATATTTTGGGAAATATTAATATGGCTTTTATAATAATATCTATTTTTAAGGTCACACCTAAGTTAGACACCAAATTGGTGTATGAGACCTCCTTGTTTGTGAGACAAGGGACCCACCTCCGCGCAACGATTTGATGCTAAGTCTACGAAGGCATACATACTCTACCCCCTTCTAGTTTAGAACCTATGACCTCTTAGGAGGATACACATGCTCTTAACCATTAGGCCTACTCAAACTGTATATACTTTATTTATTTAATTTTCTCAAACTATATTTAAATAAACTTCCTAAAAATTATATTTAAATAAGATAAAAATTAAATTTATTATATACATAATACTAAATATGTATTTACGTTTAAAACTATCAAAAATATAATCTAACTATTTATTTTTAAATTAAATATGAGATATTTTTAATAAACATTTATATATTACAACTTATATTTTTTAATTTATTTATTTTGACTTGCTATATTTTGGTAACCATTTATATTTTTACTATAACGTCTAAAAAGCCTCTCTAGAAAACAACTAAATAAATTATTTCAAATTAATACAGAACTATTTTTATTTTTAAGTATCATGTGAAAATGGATTCTTTAGTTTACAACTACTCTTTTTTATATTGTTTGACCTAACAATAATATGAAAATTAGAGTTTTGTTTTAATATGTTATTGTTATTATAAATTTTGTCTTATATAGAATAGTATAAGATAATATACAGATTAAATAATAATCATTTTTATCTTAATATATCTACATTATATTTATATTAAATTTAGGTAAACTTAAATTGTTTTTGAGTAAAATTGATACCCATGATAGATGAATGAATCACATCTTTCATAATTTCATTTTAATGTGTGTGTTTTCAATTATATTTTTTCCTTTTATTACTTTTTTTTATTTGATGTTTATTTGAATTTAAAATGAGATTTTTTTTGCATTTTTAAAATAGTGTGTGAATACCATAATGGAGATATTATGTAGAACATGGTTTTTTGATTTAGATGCATAAAACATTACCTATTTTATAATTTTATTTTAAATAGTAACAGAGGGGTAGGATAAATTGAGATGGGAAACAATACTAAAGGCACCTTTAATCTTAAGGAGGCTAAAGGTATTTTCCTTGGGTTAGATTCTGGAGTTCCGAACAATACCTGGTTGAACCTTTGGAGACAGCAAGGATGGATGAATATCAAGCTTTTCATGCGGTTGGTTCATCAGAAGAAAATCTTGACTTGTAACAACATCAGGAAGAGGCATGTCATAGGGCCTTCTAGATGTCAACTACACGAAGAGAATGAGGAGACAATGGAACACATCCTTAACAAATGCGCTTTTACTACCTAACTGTGGGATGATTTTGCTTCCATTTTCCATCAAACTGATAGGGACAAAGAAAGTATCATAAACACCCTAAACAAGTGGGGAAAAAATTATACGGAGAATGAGTTCCTTAATTTGGCCTAGGCCAGCACGCCTAGTTTCGTTGTCTATGATGTTTGGAAGGAAAGGAATAAGAGAATCTTCAAGGAGGAAAATTCCACCCCTCACCGTTTATTTGACCTGATTTTGAAATAGCTCAAAGAGACAATTAGTACCATAGTTTGCAATCACCCCAAGAATCCCCCCTCAGAGAATGAGTTGAGAACTCTCAAGCAACTGGGAATGCAAGGGATTATTCCACAAGGCTGAAATAGGAAGGATATAGAAATGGTTATAGAGAAGGATTTCTGGAATCCTCCACCGAAAGGCTATCTGAAATACAACATTGATGGTGCTTCAAAAGGAAACTCAGGAACAACTGGTTATGGGGGGGTGTTAAGAGATGAAGAAGGACGCATTATCTTTATCTTCCACTGCCATTTAGGAAAAGCCACTAACAATATGGCTGAATTAATGGCTCTGGAGCAATGCCTAGAGTTTCTGATTTAGAACCATGGCTCAAATGTCATTGTAGAAGTGGACTCAGAGATAACCATAAACTCCGTGAAAAGAATCAGTTGTGGTTCGAAGCCGGAGAAAGTTTCAAATCACTGGAGATTAATCCAAGTATACCAAAGAATTCAAGGACACCTCCAAGGTCTTCGATTTGTTAGTTTCAACCATGTCCGACGAAGTGCCAATAATCTAGCGGACATTCTGGCCAACCAAGGTGTGGATAATGCAGAATGCGGGATTGCGATGAAATGGCAGGAGATGCCTCATAGTCATATAAAAACTCTCTGTGAAGATCAAGCTGCAAAGAATAGACAATTTTTTCAATATTGTGCCAAGGTAACTAGCAACGGTTGATTTCTTCAGTGATTGTAACCACTGTCTTTCAGTTTGTTTTTGGAAGGAGGGTTAGCAGAGATTGGCCTTAATTCTCCTGGGAATATGTTGACCGGAATCCTTAGGTTCATGGAGGGAAACATGATGGGTCAAAACTCAAACATGCACAGTCCAAGCGTCACATCTGGAAGAAAGAATCGGCGGGACGGGAGGTCAGTCATTTCAAGTAGCCAAAATTTAACCTCTTTCAACTTTCGGGAAGAAATACCACACTTGAGCCGGTTTTCCAGGGATCGCTCGACTCTTGGGTGGTTACTGGTTTTGCAGTTTTGGAAGCGATTCCAATGGCCTTTCAACATGTGGCAGAGGGATAGTTTTGAAAACTTCCCTTGATCGCACAGTATCGTCCAGTCGTTTTGGTCGTGTGATATGGTTCCAGGTCGTTGGATCCAGCAGAGCAAATCAACGGCCTGGATTGTCCACGCTTTTTGGTGGGCACTGGTCGGTTATCTCTGCTCGTCCAGGTGGCACACTTTTTACCTATTTCACTGTTCATGAAATTTGCAAGATCGCAAGGGATGGCAGTGGACTGTTGGCACAAGGGAATGTGGAATTTCAGAGCTCCGCTTTGGGCGAGGGGTTCTTGTAACCTTTTAGATTATGTTTCTCATGGGTTTCGTGATTACTAATGTAGGGAGAGCGGGGGGGGTTATCTTCGACAAGGAACCCTTTTTCCTGAATCCATGTAAATGGATGGTTTTTATTGTACATTATGTAAGTTTTCTTTTGGTTCAAGGAAATAAAAAGATTGTCTCTTGCTTTAGGAAAAAAAATAACTTTTAATAAATAATAAGAATTTCAATCATTTATTACAGATATTATTGTTATTTAAAGAAAATTATGATAATTGAAATAATTTATTACTCAAAGTAAAACTTCACTCTCACCAAATATCTTAGTCATTAACTTATTTCTTTACATTAAAAAATAATATTTAAACCAATTAAAATATTGTTAATTATTATAAGGACTGAAAAATAATTTTAATTAATATAATAAATAATAAATATTATATAAAAACCATTAAATTATCTTTATATATTTTATATAAAATCATATTACTATATAATGTATATATAGTTATATGTTATTAAGTATATAAATATATTGACTATATATATAATATTTTAAATTTGTAGTTCTAACCAAATACAGACAATTTTGTATCCTACTCGATATTTTATTTACGAAATCCCGTGGCATATCTTTAACCGAAAGCTCTCCTTTATAAAATTTTTCGATACTTACCTTGAATAATTTAATTACAATATTTATTTTTTAAATTAATTTATATTTTATTGTTCCATCCTGTACCTCGGCGAATATCTTTAACCAAAAGCATCTCCTTTATAGAATTTTTTATCTTACATAGATAATTTATGTTTCTAAATTAATATATATTTCATTGTTCCATCCTCGACCTCCTTTTTCCCTTATGTATAATCAAGGTTTGACCAATAAAACTTCTAAATTCCTCAAAGGAAAAAACATACGCAATATACTCAAATCTTATAAAGCCCTTGAAATTTCATTAAACTTTCTAAAACATGACGAGATTTCTTCGTTATAATTTTTTAAACAAAAAATATGTAATATGCTAGACCAAATTTTAATGATGTGATTAATTCGAAAGACATATATTTACATTATGGATCACAAAAGTCTTAGATGACCAAATCCTAATAATCTCATTAATCTGAGAGACATATATGCGCAATATGTTGAAATCCTCAAAAAGATTTAAATAATTCTTTTGAGTCTATGAAAGACGAAATTCTTTCGTCATGTTTTTTTGTTCAAGCTTAAAAATCAATTTCTCCCCTGTAAAGATTCTATTATGGAAAAAAAGTGAGATGACACATTTTAACTTCTTTGGTTTATTCTCTCTACATGTTGGCTAGCCAAATAGAACCCAAGTTCTATTGATTGCGTTTAATAGTAAATGTATAGCCCTTTTTGGCTAGCCAAATAGAACCCAAGTTCTATTGATTCCATTTAATAGTAAATGTGTAGCACTTTTTGCAAGAGATACATCCACCATATGAGCATCCATCCCAAGTGAGATTGAAGGCCTTCTCCGATAAGACAGGCCCAGCCTAGCATAAATGATAATGGTAGCTTTCCCATTGAAGCACCAAATCTGGAGATATGTCTAACTAAACACCATGCATCCAGTGGGTGGAGGAGAGCCTAGTGTCCTATGGGAGGCCAATATCTGCAAGGAATTTACACCCACGCTCTTGTAGAAAGAGGATTAAAGGAGGCAAAATAATATGTACTCCCTCCATTCCAATGATGGTGTCTAGCCCCACAAAAATTATACTGCCACAACCAACCTTCAACTTGAGTTTGCTCCATAGCCATGGCCTACTTAGCATTAGGATTTTCCATATAAAAGAGGCACCTTTCTTCATCGATTCCCTAGCCAATACCCACACTTCTAGATTAACAATTGTTAAGGTATTTTTCTCCAATGATTTCATACCAAGTGCCAGGGCCCATCAAAACCCTCCATAAATTCTTAGTAAGTAGTGTCGTCTTCAAAAAATTTGTCTTTAATAGCCCAACGACCCCCCTCCTTTAGTTTGCAAACTGAAGAGAGTTTAGTATGGTGGAATTTTGACTTATTTATAGTCTTAGTCTAGAGGAAACGGGCTAGAATAGAGTCAATCTTGTTAATTACCGACCTATGTAGGAGAAAAGGTACATCCAATATATAGATATTCCTTGGAGAACAACATTAATCATGACCATCCTGCCTCTTAGTGTTAGCCATTTTTTTCTCCCATATGGTCAGTGTCTTTTGGATTTTCCAAATAATGCATAATCATTCCCTTTTCTCATAGTTGTAGGGCTTTAAGTGGAAACTGGGGTACTTAAAGAAAACAACCAAAGACTTGATTCTAATCCAAAATAATTCAGTTATATGTTTGGTCTCCTCATCCTCTTGACAATTTGTAATTAGCTCTGATTTTTCATTACTCTTGACAATTTGTAATTAGCTCTGATTTTTCTTTATTTGTTATAATGCCAGAGGCATTACCAAACATCATAAATACAAAATGGAAGGAGTGCCATTCAAAGATCCTAGCTAGTCCCATGCCTAAGACATCATCGACAAACAATAAATGTCAAAGATACATGTTTGATGTGATCGTACAACCAACAATGCAATTGATCCTCTCTACTTCTATTACTCGTCTACCCAACCCATCCATTACCAGAATGAAAATAATTGGTGAGAGTACACAAGATTTTCTTAGGCCTCTGGAGATTCGGAAAAAATCTATAGGTATCCCATTGATTAGAACCACCATGTTTGTCGTTGTCACATGTGCCATGATCCAATTAATGTGTCGGGACGGGAGTCCATTTCTATATAAAATCAGCTTGAGGAAGTGCAAATCAACCCTATCATATGCATTGATAAGGTCGATATTCATCAAACAAGATTTTAATTTATGGGATTTTATGGAGTGAATGCATTCTTGGGTGATCCCCGCCACATCCTATATCCTCCTATCTACAAGAAAACCAAACTATTCTATAGAGATATATTCGGACAACATCTTTTCGAGTCTATTACCGATTAACTTAGAAATCATCTTTTATGCAACATTACAAAGAGGTATAGGCCTATAATTAGAGAAGCGACAAGAATGAGATTTTTTAGGAATAAGAGAAAGAAATGTGGCATTGATTGCACCTAAGATATGACCCTGTAGTCTAGATTTCTTTGCCATTTTGATGAGATAAGAAACTATAAGGTCAAAAAAAATAGAAATATCTCCATCAGCCAATTGTCTAGTCCCAAACTCTTGTCCTTAGGCAGTTCTTCCAGAACACCATGTAGCTCTTCTACAAAGATAGATACGTCCAAGCATTCAATGACTTCCTTGTTGACCATGTGGGGGAATAACCGGGAAAATACAATTTGGTCTTCTATGTTGGCCACTTCTAGTGATGAGAATTGGTATTTTGAAATGAAAGACAACTTCCCATTAAATGTCCTACACAGACATAGGAATTTGATCTTCTACATCATGAATGTGCCAGATTATGTTAACACTTCTTCTTTTAGATGCTACCTTGTGGAAATATTTGGTGTTTTTATCATCACCTTATATCCAAGCCAATCTACTTTTAATTTTCCACTCATTTTCCTGGAGTTTTAATATCTCGTCCTTTGGTACCGAGATGTCCAAAATCATCCTCTTTGTTTGTTATGAGAAGCAAACTCGTAGTAAGGGATCCCTCAATCTGGCAATTTATTTATCTATGTAGAGGAGCTCCTGAGTGTGTTGTTTCCTTCGCTTTACTACCCAAGATTTGACCACATGTTTCAAATGTCCAAGCCTATATGTGAGTATATCCATCTTGCTCAGGAGTACTGCGTTAATTGGTTGTGTCCAAGACTCGTTAATCAAGTCTGTTAACTCTTTACCTTCTAGCCACGAATGGAAGAATTTGAAGGGAAGGGATCCAACCTCATGCTCTGCCTCCCATTCTAGAAAAATAGCATCATGGTCTGAGATCCTTGTAAAGGAGGATGTAGAAACCAAATTTTTAAGTCTCAAGAACAAGAATCTATGAACAAGATACCTATCTAACCTCTCGGCTATGCCATCACCAATAGTGTGCCCATTTAGTCATGTAGGGCATAATGGGCAGGAAGATATGTCCATTAACATTTTACATTGGAATAGCTCTTTAAAGAATCTCACTAATGGACCTTCCTTATAATTTTGGCCCTAGATCTCTTTCACAGTCAATGTGAGGTTCAAATCGAGTGGATATCTAATATTCCACAGGCCTCTAGATTCTACTAAAAGACCTTCCTATTGTCGTTTAGAGCGTACATATTAAGAATATGTAGGAAATAAAGGGCCTACGTTTCCCAAGTAGTAGCTCAATCTAAAGTCATGTGGAGCCATACATAACTCTCAGTTATCTCCAAATTTATCATGGGTAAACATCCTCATCCCACTTAAAACATACCATAACCTCTTTTCCAAATTTGTGATAATTAAATGTTTTTATAATCTCATTATTCTGAAATCATTATTTTAAACTTAATATAGATGATTAAAATTAAATAATCATAGTAATATTAATATAAACAGAAAAAAGTGTTAATCTCTATCATTTCTTTTCTAA
>APFE030275526.1:21790-58681 GCA_000404065.3 Pinus taeda
ATGATATTTTAGAAAATGTTGGCATTGACATATATGGAGATAAAGAAGCGGACCACATTATACGATATCGTGTTAAAGTCATTTTTTAGAAGTTCTTCAAAGAGGAAGGTGTAACATTTCAAGCTCAAATTTTGAGAGGTCTCTTAACATCAAAGAAATTAAAAGATGCTACAACTCTATTGGGTATTCGAAAATCAATTAAAGATAAAAAAGTGAAGGAAAAGTGATGAAGTTGCACATAGAGAAATAGAAATGACAATGGTTTCATCAATTACTAAAGAAAATCATTTGGTAAAATCTATGGAAAAAATATTAGGGACATCATGAAAAACATTGCACAAACATAGGAAATTTCGATTACAAATAGATGTAAATGATGAGCTCGCTTGTTGGACAACTATTTGTAGGTAAGCATAGAAAGATAGACTTGGAGAAGATGTGAAAAAAATATATATATGAATATTGGATAAAAAATTCACGTGTCTCACCAAAAGCAAGGGATGTGATTTGACAAAGAATAACACGAAAGAAGTATGAAAAACATGCAAAACATATCTTGGAAACCACTTAGATAGAGTTGCTCAATAAGTTCATAGAAGAGAATCATGGAATTAAGGTCTCAATCAGTAGTTTTGTGCAACAAAAACTATGTTATATTAAGCCTATCATTGTATGCGACACTTGTTGTTGTCATTATCATGTGAAATTTTAATTATATTATGACACTTTCCTTAATTTTGGTAAAACATTTTGGCAAAAATCACCTCCTCCTTCCACTATCCTTGGTTTCATATTTGAAATTCTATGTGAAAGAGAACGTCATGAATTATTTTACCAAAAGAAATGTGTTGGTGGTAAAAAATGCGATCATTGTCAAAATTTGACTTTATTTCACAACAAATTTTCTTTTGATATAAATGATCAATCATTGCCTAACCTAAAATTGAAATGGAAGAGATATGAATATATCCATACAACAGTTCGTTCAAATAATAGTACTAGTGCTAAAAGGATTGAATTACAAGAAGAAGAAATGCCTACAATAGAGTTTTTGAATAAATTTGAGACAGAAATTTAGAAGTACACCAACCATTCATATAGAGCTCGACGACAGGACCTATAATTTAAAAAATCTCGTGAAATGTTTCCACTGGGGACCATTATGTCAATAGTTGATTTTGCATAGAATTGCATATTTGTTGCACAAAATGAAATACAGAGTGAATATTATCATTCTGATCAAGTCTGTATACTTGCCCGTATTATATGTAGACATGTTGAACAAAATTTTGATGGTATAGAAAGCACTAGTGAGAATCGACATGTTATTAAAGAATATCACTTTTATATGAGCGATGATCATACACATGATATGCATTTTGTACAACATTGTTTTGATAAGAGTTATGACTCATTGAAATGTCATAGAATAAAATCCAATGAACATTGGATGTGGTTAAATGGATGTGCATGTCAATTCAAATATTCACAGTCATTCTTTTGGTTGTGTCATCTTCATAAGAGAACCCACATTAAACATCGTTGGAATTTCTTTGAGACTAGTCATGGAAAGGGAGAACATGATGGTGCATGGGCATGTATAAAATGAGCACTTAGAAGATATCAAATGGACCACTTTGCAGACAGACTACTTGTCTCAGCTGAACAAGTGTTCAATGGTGTGATGTTGCACTAAGCTATCTGACTAACCCTCAAGGGAGGTATAATGTACTTACATATATGACAAAAGTAACATGTATATGAGTTAATATATGATCATTTTATTAATTCTAATTTTAAACATTTATAAATTATATAGTTTAAACGATATGACAATGATTATCTTCAACATATATAAATTGTATTTTAAATAACATATTTAAATTCTTGTTTGAATTTACTATAGTTTTTTTGGCATATTGGAGTTGAAGATGTAGATAGGTTTATTACATATGATGTTGAAACAGTAAAAGGGACTCGAAAATTGCATTCAATTAAAACAAAGGATTACTGAAATGCGTTTTCATTTGATAAAAGAAAATATTCTTGTTTTTGTCTTGTTTGAATAGAGGACACACAATCCAATTATGTTAGTGAAAACAATATGTATGTAAAACCTTGACAACATAAAGAACTAAATACAAAGGGGAAAATGTTAGTTGCAAGCTTCGAAGAGAGGGAATCAGTGGAGACTATAGTATCATCTAAAGGTGATCGTGTTTCTGATCTTGTTAGAGAAGGTAACATTTATATTGATTTCAATATATGTGTGTGTGTGTGTGTCTTAATTTTTTAAAATCAATGTTTATAAATATCTAGCTAATAGTTAAAATATAGAGTTCTAGAAATAAATAATAAAATCAAGTCCATATTAATAAAGTTAATTTCATGTAAATTATTATCTAAATTTACACTTGTTTTATTGTGCAGGAGATGTTTTCGTTGTAGTTGCACCCACTAACAATGTAGAAAATGTCAAGTATTATTTGATGGGGTGCATTGAATGAAAAATGAAGTTATTGGAAGACTATGATGATAATGATTTTATATATGAAAGAGGGTCTATTATATTGAAAGGTTATTTTTCCCAAGAAAATCACCAAATTAAGAGTAATGTTTACTTTCAAGACTAGCAACCTGATGTCTTAATTTGTCATTATAGTCACTTCATCTATGCAGTGTGCATAAAGTTGATAGAAGTTCAATCAAAAAATAATTGAAATTTAAAAAATGGGTAATGTCAAAATTTGACTATGAACGGATCATTGAAGATGGCATTCCATTACAATTTTTTTAATTGAGCTACCCAACAATTTCTTCTACTTAGATTCATCTTTGAGAACTTAGAGTTGAAGAACATTGTGAGCATATCTTTTTGTGCACTCTTAAGTTGTACATTCTTAAGAATGTGATGATGTGAAAGTGACACTCATTGGGTCCTGTGTTGAGTTACAGAGTTATATGTATACTGCATGTTATGGATACATGTATTGAGGATTTATTTCTCTATTAGTTTGTGTTGTATATTACGTTGTTACTACTCTATTAATTTGTGATTGTGGTTGGTTGAGCCGAGCATTATTACTTCTCTATTAATTTGTGATTCTGGTTGGTTGAGTCATTTACTAACATTATAGGAATGATTTAATGCAAAATGTACCTACTAAATGCAAATTTACTTTCATTTCTACATATTCATGAACTTAAATTATATGTAAAACCTTTAAGAGAATCAAAACATGCACATGCATCATATAAATTTTTATCATTGTTTTGGACATCTACATCGAATTATACTTAATTCATTCAATTGCAAAATGCAAACCACATTTTCTAATTTTTGCAATCTTTTTAGATTCATTTAAAATAAGTCAAGACAAAACAACTTCAAAGAAAACCTAAGAATCAAGGTTGTTCTACGAGATAAATCAAGGTAGAACAAGTCAACCCAATAACATTAAAATTAAAACACCAAAAATAGATGACAAAGAAATGCCAACACTCTAATTAGTTTCAATGTCATGCACCCAACAAAATAGAAATGAAAAAGATGTACATTTCAAAAAGAAAGTACTACTTGAAAAGAGGAAGTACAAGAACCTTCAATTGAGTGTATTCTACCTTCTCTTAGGAAGATAATAGACCCATGTTCCAAGAAAATAAGGAATTAGAGTGAATTACACATAATAAAAAATGAGACATAAATGAACATATAACAACAGAAAAAAGGAAAGTATGTTACGAAGAAGCATCAAGGTTGTTCTATGAGATTAAATAAAGGTAGAACAAGTAAATCCAATAACATAAAAAATAAAACACCCAAAATAGATGACAAATAAATTACAAACTCTAATTAACTTCAATCTCATGCACCCAACAAAATAGAAATGAAAAAGATATACATCTCGAAAAGAAACTACTATGTGAAAATTACAAGTACAAGAACCTTCAATTGAGTTTATTCTACCTCATTTTAGGAAGTTAATAGACCCATGTTCTAAGAAAATAGGGAAGCTAAGTGAATACACATAATGAAAAAGAAATCATATAAATAAACATATAACAACAGAAGCAAGGAAAGTATGTTACCAAGAAGCATCAAAGTTCTACAAGATAAATCAAAGTAGAACAAATCAACCCAATTAACATTAAAATTAAAACACAAAAAATGGATAACAAAGCAATTCCAACACTCTAATTAGCAACCCAATAACATTAAAACCAAAACACAAAAAATAGATGAAAAAGCTATGCCAAAAATCTAATTATCTTCAATCTCATGTACCAAACAAAATAGAAATGAAAAATATGTATCTAAAAAAGAAACTACTACTTGAAAAAAGAAAGTACAAGAAACTTCAATTGAGGAAACACAAATGAACATATAACAACATAAACAAGGAAAGTATGATACCAAAAATCTGCAAGGTTGTTCTATGAGATAAATCAAGGTAGAACAAACTAACCCCATAACATTAAAATTAAAACACCAAAAATAAATAACAAAGTAATGCCAACTCTCTGATTAGCTTTAGTCTCTTGCATTAAACAAAATATAAATTAGCAACATAATAAAATTAAAATTAAAACATAAAAAAAAGATGACGAAATAATTCCAACACTCTAATTGGCTTTAATCTCATGCACTCAACAAAACATAAATGAAAAAGATGTATCTCAAAAAGAAACTTCTACTTGAAAAGATAAAGTACAAGAACATTTAATTAAGTTTATTATGCCTCATCTTAGGAGGCTAATATGACCCATGTTCCAAGAAAATAGGGAAGAGAAGGGAATGACACATATAATGAAAAAGGACACATAAATACACATATAACAAGAGAGGCAATGAAAGTGTGTTACAAAGAAGCATCAAGATTGAACTCCATGAAATATATAAAGGAAAAACAAGTCAACCCATTAACATTAAAATTAAACACCAAAAATACATGACAAAGAAATGGAAACACTATAATTGGAAACTCAATAACATTAAAATTAAAACACCAAAAATAAATGACAAAGCAATTCCAAGACTCTAATTAGCTTAAATTTCATGCACCCAACAAAATGGAAATGAAAAAGATGTATCTAGAAAAGAAACTACTACTTGAAAAGAGAAAGTAAAAGAACATTCAATTAAGTGTATTCAACATCATCTTAGGAAGCTAATAAGACCCATGTTCCAAGAAAATAGGGAAACAAAGTGAATTACACATAATGAAAATGAAACATAAATGAACATATAACAACAGAAACAAGGAAAATATGTTAGAAGAAGCATCAAGGTTGTTCTATGGGATAAATATAGGTAGAACAAATCAACCCAATAACATTAAAATTAAAACACCAAAAATAGACCACAAGGAAATGTTAGCACTCTAGTTAACAACCCAATAATATTAAAATTAAAACACAAAAAATAGATGACAAAGCAATGCCAACACTCTAGTTAGCTTCAATCTCATGCACCCAACAAAATAGAAATTTAAAAATGTATCTCAAAAAGAATCTACTACTTGAAAAGAGAAAGTACAACAACCTTCAATTAAGTGTATTCTATCTCATCTTAGGAAGCTAATAAGAGATATGTTCCAAGCAAGTAGGAAAGCAATGTGAATTACACATAATTAAAAAACAAATATAAATGAACATATAACAACAGAAACATGGAAAATATGTTACCAAGAAGCATCAAGGTTGTTCATGGCCACGATATCATCTACTATTTCATTAGCATCCTCTCCGTTGATAAAAATTTTCATTTTGCTGATTAAAATGTTATGTGTTGAGAAGATCGGGATATAATACTAGCATTATTGATAGGTGCATCACTTCTAGTTCTTTGGAATTGCATCCTATGCCCATATTTTTAGAATAAAACATTTTGATCAAGTAAGGGCTTCTAATAATCATAGGGATTCCCTTCAGAGCATTTTGGAGCATTTAGACAATAGTTCTATGAGATAAATCAAGGTAGAACAAGTCAACCCAATAACATTAAAATTAAAACACCAAAAATAGATAACAAAGCAATGTCAGCACTTTAATTAGCAACGCAATAAAATTAAAAATAAAAATACCAAAAAAAGATGGCAAAGTAATGGAAACACTATACTTAGCTTCAATCTCATGCACACAAAATAAAAAATGAAAACGGTGTATCTCAAAAAGAAACTACTACTTGAAAAGAGAAAGTACAAAAACCTTCAATTAAGTCTATTCTACCTCATCTTATAAAGCCTCATCTTATGAAACTAATAAGACCCATGTTCCGAGAAAATATAGAAGCCTGAAGTGAATTATACATAATGAAAAATGAAATATAAATTGACACATAAAAATAGAAGCAAAGAAAGTATGTTACCAAGAAGCATCAAGGTTGTTCTACAAAATAAATCAAGGTAGAACAAGTCAACCCAATAACATTAAAATTAAAACACCAAAAATAGATGACAAACCAATGCCAACACTCTAATTAGAAGCACAATAATATTAAAATTAAAACACCAAAAAAAATATGGCAAAGCAATGCCAACACTCTTATTGCCTTCAATCTCATGCACTGAAAAAATAAAAATGAAAAAGATGTATCTTAAAAAGAAACTACTATTTGAAAAGAACAAGTACAAGAAACATCAATTAATTCTATTCTACCTATCATATGAAAATAATAGGACCCATGTTCCAAGAAAATAGGGAATCTTGAAGTGAATTACACATAATGAAAAAGGAAACATAAATGAACACATAACAACAAAAGCAAGGAAAGTATGTTACCAAGAGGCATCAAAGAATTATTTTATGAGATAAATCAAGGTAGAACAAGTCAACCCAATAACATTAAAATTAAAACACCAAAAATAGATGACAAATCAATGCCAACACTTTAATTAAAAATCCAATAACATTAAAATTAAAACACCAAAAAAAAAATAACAAAGAAATGCCAACACTATTTCTATCCAGCAAGTAACATTAAAATTGAACAACAAAAAAATAAATAACAATGAAATGCCAACACTCTTTCTATTTAGAAAGTATGGCATTTTTTGATGGCCATAGATTTGGTTGTGTGGTGCCATGGAATACAGTGGAAAACAATTTTATATATGACGATATTATTGTTTTAATCTGTGCTCAGGTTTTTTTCAAATTATAATGTTGCTCACAATGCCTACAAATTTAGTATTTTGGAAAGAAAAAAAAAATTGCAGGGTATGATACAATTATTCTTGTTGGAGTTGAATATGGTAGTGGACAATCTCAACATTGAGTTGCAAATTATTATAGCAAGCAATCAAAATGCATATAAATACAGAGACCATAGCTACACAGGTCCAAATATTAATGGAAACATGGTCTTTAAAATGCTTTTCTTGCACCTCTTTATGCCAGTGAAATGGTTGATTTCATCCCAAAATTTACCTTAAGAGAAAAATGGAAGTATGTTTAAAGGAAGCTGGTGGAACATACCAAGATCATGAGGATAAGTTGGAAATCAGAGTAAATCAAATCCCATATCTTTTGGTACAACTCAAAGTACAGCATCCCTAAATTTCAACAAAGTTATATGTGGCAATAAAATCCCAAATTTTATGGAACATATCGAAATATCAAGGAGTAATTGTAGATTTTAAGGAAGGATATTAGACACATTGGCATTCGAGTTAGATGGAGAAAACAATGCACAATTAGAAACATTAAAAACAAATGACACTTCCTAATAATAGAGACTCGAATCTTCTCAAATCCAAACAAATTAACTAATGACACCTCGAGCAACACTTGGCAGTTAGAAGATTTTCCCAATACTCAGCAACTTGACACATATAGCAACCATTTTATTCTTAGTTTTGTTTAATTTGATTTCTTTCCAGAAAGATAGAAAAAGATTGTTATGTATTTTGTATACCTTTCTATATATATAGTTCTCTTCTAAGATAATTGGGGGGTTGGTACTTATTGAAGTAACTTATGTAAGTAGTGTACTGTCAGATTCTGAATAGAAAGATATATTTTGCCACTATCACATGATGTTTCATATGAGATTCATATTCATGACCAGTATAGTCTGTTTCTCAGTTTTGCCTCCTATTTTCAATTCACAATGAATGTCTTCTATATCTAAAACCAATTGTAAGAATTAGAATTCACATTTTGTGCTGCATTTCTAATGTTCCAAGAGATTTTTGTTTCTCTGATGAACATATTTTTAGAATTTTACTTACTAGCTCTGATTATATGTTTATGAGTGTTATCCTTTCCTCTTTTCATACTGTAATGCATGATTGTGTATGACATGGTTATGATACATGCCATATATTTTAAACATTCTTGTAGACAAAACTGCGAAGATGCCTTATATTTATTATTGAATAGAACCATTAGCATTACTTAAGCTAGTATCACTTCTATTACTCCATGCTCATACCTTGGCTTTATTCATAGAGATTTCTATCCTAGTTTTTGTCTAGGAGCAGAGTCTTAGGTGCCAAATAAAGATAGGTAGCCACCCTCTAGCAACAATTTGAAAGAGGTTGGCTTCTTGATAGATTGGTTTGTTGCACTCATGCATGGAGTGTTGTGTCGTAAGGTTGGCACACCTCACACTATAGACAATATGGAAGTACAATATGGCTTTTTGGTGTAGAAGAGAGGAGTCTAATAGTTGTCAAATCATAGTGGGACTGTTACAACTAGAAAAAATACTTAATATGACAAAACTACACTTCTACTTCTGCACTAATTCTTAGGTGAACTACTGCTAATTTTAGAACTCAACAAAAGACGCTTTTATTTATATAGTTATTTTCATTTTTTTATCAATTTCTTTCTATTTTTAATTTATATGTACACAAACATGTAGGGGCGACCTACTTGGTCCGGATGAGGAGGGTAGACGAGGAGGTTGAGAAAGCTTCCAGTGATGAGGGTGGACGAGCAGGCTCAGAAATCTTCCATCGATGAGTGAAACCAAGCAAAGTTCCTTTGGTTTCATGCTGCGAAAAAAAAAAAACACCATACACAATTCGTATAAACATCATCAAAATATCATAAAAAACATCATAAAAAATCAAAAAATTCGTAAAGAAAAATTGTGTGAATTACCTAATTGACTTCTACTCAGTTTCAGTGCTCAGGTTCCACTTGGCTAAATAGACCACAGACTACAGTGCTTGGCTAGTACTCAGATCAACAGACCACACAACAAACAAATCAACAGAGTGGAAAACTCTGCAACATCATCTAGCCCGTCATATATATAAACATTTTTTTTGCCGAATCAAAAATTCGGTGGAAAATAAACTATTTTCTTGCCGACTTTTTCAACTCCGAGAAAAATTCCATTTAAAGATCGACATTAGTCTAAACAGCCAAAAGTTCGGCCAAATAATATATTCGTTTGAACTATTTTTTGCTGACCTTTTAAACTCCAGTGAAAATTTTGTTTAAATATTGACGTTAGTATAAACAAACAAAAGTTAGGCTGAATGTTTGTTTAATAGTTCATCTAAATAAATTTACGAAATTCGACCGAAAAAAAATTTGTTTGGCCGAAAAATTGATTGTGAATTTTTCGGGGGTGTTTTCCACCTAATAACACAAATCAAGATTTGGCCACAATTTCTTTGGTAATATTTTTGATAGAAATTTACAAAAAAACTCTAAAAAATGACACTTAAAAACTACTCTGAATAATTACAAAATTAAATTTGAAAGAATTACTAAATAAGTAGACTAAATTTCTGGTAAGCCCCAAGGGTTAGCTCAGTTGGTCAAAAACCGTGCGTCGCCATCGGGAGGTCACATGGTCGAATCCACCCAAAGCCCTTGGGGTCAGGTCTTGAAGTAGGCCGAGGGGTGATTTAGCCCAGCTATTGCTCAGATTTTTCTGTGGACGTAGCGATCACTCACTGACTAGGGTGCTCGTGAACCACATGCAAAAAAACAAAAAAAATAGACTAAATTTCTGGTCAAAATGGTCATAAATTGATAATGGTCTTAATGGGGGGTTAATATAAATAAATATTAGGAGAATCTCAAAAGAATTTATAAGATAAGAGGGGGAATATCATAAGAAGAATATTTTTTAAATAATAAGGAAATAAATAAAAGTTTTTATTATTTTTTTTAAAATTTGGACAAAGTGAGAATAAAGTTAATTTTGGTGAAAATGAAAGTATGAATGAAGATAATTCTAATGGAATGGGGAAAATACTAATGATAAATAAAAGATTTAGGATAAACTTAAACAGAAAGGGATAAATTTATGAGAAAATGGAATATTGAAAGAGATAAGGGTTAATTAAATTATTAAAATGTAAAATTATTAAAAGAGAAATTATAAGATAAATAATTAGGGAAATAAAGATAAGGTATAAAAATAAGGTTAAAGGTGGGGTAAAATAGTGTAATAAAGTTAAAGATGATATAGAATGAGAATGTAGAAAAAGGTTTAGATTGAAATCCGAAAACTCAAATTGAAGGATGGAAATTAACAAGGACAATAATTGGATAAAGGAAGACTTAGAGTAATTAAAGGACTAAACAAAGAATTTAATATATTAAAAAATAGATAAATTAGATTAGGATAAATAGAAGGAGAAAGAAGCAGGAATATGATTAGAGAGAAACAATGGAACAAAGAGGATAAGTGGGAAGGAATCCAAGGATTTTGGGGTTTCTAACATTATGGTTTGATTTAGAAGACATACAATGGATAGTAGGCTTTCGAGAATAGAAAAATTTGTATATGTCTTATCGATTAAATATTTCAGGGTGATTTTCAATTTGAGGAGCTTCCCTGATGATACACTTAAAGTGGAATGAGGCAAAGAAAAATATTTTGGTATTGTCAAACTAAATTAACTGTTGGGCCTTGTGAGAGTATTCAGAGATGTCAGACTTAGAGATTTGAATATGGAAGGTGCTTGGGGTTCAAAAATCATTCATTCTTATCTTTATGAGATTGAAAGAGATGGATAAGGGTAGTCTAAGCTTTCAATAAGGTTTTGGTGTTCCTTTTCAAGAGGATTTTGGAAATATGATCAACAACTCCCTCAATATAAGGGAGGGATATTTTGAATAAGGGAGGGTTGTTGGCCAATATTTTAATATTAGGGTGTATAGTGGAGGAGTTGTAACCATTAGCTTCAAGGGCTTTAGTGAGGTGGGTTTTTTCAATGGGAAATGATTGAGAGGAAAAAAGCTAGATCGAACGAGAAACAAGAGTTTTTAGAATAGTAGATTTTTTAGAAGGATAATGGTGAGAGGTTTCATGGAGGTACCTATTGGTATGAGTCTTCTTCCAATAGACTTAAAAAATAAATTGATAAAAGAAAAATATCTCCTTATTATTTTACAAATGTTTTTTTTATGACCGCTTTATATTTGCCTATTAGTTTAACACAATTTGGACCAAAAACCTAATCTAATTATTAACATTTCATTCAATTTTATTTTATAATTATTTTAATTGAATTTTCCCTTTGCATAATTAATAATTAACATTCATAACATTCTTATTCTTAATTATTCTAATTTTACTTTGACAATTATTCTAATATTAATTTAATATATATATATATATATATATATATATATATTTGATTTTTCCCTTTATAATCAATAATTAACAGAAAAAATAAGTATTTTTAAACATCTATACTCATGCACAATTTCCTTACATGGTAGGGCCAGATTCTTCATCTATTTAATCATGATCTAACACTCTTCTTATCTCTAATATAAATTCATATTCCTAAAGATGGCAGAAGTGTTGGCCGCAAACTTTCGGCACCTTAATGATACTACATAGTTCATTAGAAAAATCTCACATAAACACAATTGGGAACGTAAAAACCTACATCCTAATAATTTTATATTCATATAATATCTCCATATAAGCATATAAAAAATCAATAAGAGATAATTTTACACATGATTTGAAGCTTTGTGATTTACACTTTCTAGAGACATGTAGATACTAAGCATCTTCATTTGATATTTGGTTGAATCTTCAACATGCTTCTCCAATATTGTTTTTGGAGATTATATCATTTGTCACTGAATTGTTAGAGTAGTCAATTAAAATGAATATTTTATTACATATTGAGCTCACTAGTTTCAATATGTTTTATTTTACAAACCCAATGAAATTTCAAGGATAAAATTATCTTCATCATGTTGATTACTAAAAAACAACCTATCTAACATATATCATGTGCCATGCATTATGAACATGAATGCACATCAAAATATGAAAAAATCCAAAAGTTTGAAAAAGGGCTTTTTCTCAACCAAATGCCTAAATTGTTACTAAGGACAGAGAAATGTAGGTACATGATGGTAAATGAGTGCCATCCATGATAATTTTCATATTGTTTATTTCAATCCTAATGGCACCTCAATGATCATTAAAACTAAAAAAGGTTATGACTACCAAAAGAATGGTTAGCAAAACTGATCATTCTTTGACATCAGTATTATGATACACTATATTAGAAAAACTACAAGGTAACTTAAATTGTATACTCTTCATTTCACTACCATTCTTAGTACTTTTTGATTTTACACTTGTACTTGATCATCTAGATTTTTAGCATTCTCAGGGATTGAACTATGACCTTTCCATAAATAAAAAACATGACCCCCTATAATCCTAGGATATGCGATACTTGATCGATTAAATGTAAAGAAAAATCAATGCATGGTTACTCAATAAAAATGAGACATGTACTAATTTAGTAACTCCATCATCAAAATCCTTGAATGAATTAAAGGGTGGCTTTCTCTCCACGTTCTTCCCTATGAAATTACTTCTACTTGCCAAATGATGTTTGTAAGTTAATATACTAAATGCCTTAGTCACACCTCTACATGGCTATTTATTCAATAATCTATAGTTTTTCTTCTTTTGTGATGGATTTATTTTCACATTGCATATAGTTATCTACATAGCAACATAATAATTGAATCTACACATAACGGAGTGAATTATGCTCCAATCATTAGTTAGATCTATATAAAAACACAAGGCCATATGTATCACCTTGAATAGGCACATACCACTATTTAAATTGAATTTTTAATTCACAACAAGCTAATTTTTCTAATGATAAGCAAAACTACAGGAACTCGATAACAAAATGGTATAAACAAAATCTATTGATGCTAAAAAAATAATCTAGTCTCACCTACATAGATCCTACATATGTACAAAATATTACTATTGAAATTCCCTAATCCTGAACCCTTCTCATCATAGAGTTTTCTTACTGTACATAGAGCTTCTTCATCCATAGAAACTACGTTGATTGTTCTATTAAAAAAATGATTTTACATATATAAATGCATAAAAGTGTGTATCAAAATAAATACATTATCTTCAAATGCTAAGAAATTATTGAGAGAATAGTTCAACTACACCTGAAAAGCTAATAAGTAGTTGGAGAGAAATTTTCACATCTAATTAAATCTAACAACCTCCTGAATAATCAAACTATTTAGGTAAGAAAAGGCCATAGCTCATGATGACCAAACTTATAAAAAACACAACCTTTTATTGGAATTAGTAATTCCAACACTCTTATCATGTTATTGGAAGATACTAAGAAGATTCAATCCAATTATAATCTTATCATGTTATTGGAAGATATTAAGAAAATTCAATCCAATTATAATATTTATGCTATGTTACTTGGTCATATATAATGTTGGAATTGCTCTTACAAATATTAAAATGATAATTTGAAAAATAAGTTATTATAAAATGTGATAAATTTTTTATTGAACAAATTGAAGTGACATATTCTCTACTCTCAAAGTCTAAATACATCTTCTCAACTTTAACACTTTGCATAAAACTTTACATATATGCAAAATTCTCTAGTAGGAAAGTTGTCAATTCACTACAATGTTGAGAGTTATGAGATTAGTGCAAACTTTACATACATCTTTTCAACTCTAACACTTTGCATATAAAAGACGAAATAAAACTATTTTTATTTTTCAAAATTTTATCCAAAAATTGTGTCAAAAGATAAAAATCTGATTTTATTCCTCAAAATCTTACCTAAGATGCTGAAATGAAAAATCATTTAGCATAGGCTTAAACATTTCCCAAGAAAAACAATAACTTTAACGTTCCAACCCTACATATAAAATTACATGAAAGTGTAGAAAATGATCATGGCGTTGAATCCATTATTGAGAGGACTCTCGACATGTCCATAAAGGTCGCCTAAATTCACGGATCTGTTCGGTGGCCCACTCTTTTCAATAAGGATGGATATATACACACTGTGTATACTCTTTCAGGCATTCACAGATACCTTCCCTGTTCTGATAATAGAATTTATCCCCATTTGAGTTACGTCGATTTAGGAATCCTCAGATTGTGCTCTTTTTCACCCCGTCGACATTAATTCAGTTTTACATCTTGACCAGCAAGCCGCCCGTTAAAATTAGGGTTACAGCACTCGGCTTCTTCGGTGGATTCATTACGTAATATGGGTACGAATCTCAGCAGAAGATCAGGGCCGAGAGCTTAGATATGCACAGGCCAGAAAACATGAGGCCTCCTTGCAGGGTCTGCCCTTCCCGAGTCCAAGACCAGTATGTCGGCTGTTCGAAACCAATGGGGTTTGAATTGCTGTATCGTCAGGGCGATTCGGAGGATTTTCGCCACGAGTTTTCTTTAACAATAGTTTGGCCCAAGTCGGTAGAAGCGAATTGGGTTAGTAGGTGTGTTGTACCTCTAATGTCTTTTGTTCGTCTTCCTCCTCCATAATTACATATTTATGGAGGTTTGGAATGGATTATTCGCGTATTCAAAGGGAAAACAAACAAAAGACGAGTGGGCAACAGGCATACAGTGAAGACCAGGCATTATTCTCTTATTCATATTACATAGTTTTGCGCACATTTTGTTCGTTACATTCATATCATCCCTCTATTTTTGTAATCCTTTATATAAATACCAGTGATCAGTTTTAATATGAGTAGCGTCAGATTCGGTTCTATTCATTCCTGTGTTTTAGATTTCTGATTGACGATGTCAGAAATTATGAAATTCTTGTTAGACTAGAGATACCCATTAAGTTTAATTACTTGAATATATCTTTTTTGGGAGATACAAAAGACCAGTGGGCAACAGGCATACGGTGAAGACCAGTCATTATTCTCTTATTCATATTACATAGCTTTGCGCACATTTTGTTCGTTACATTCATATCATCCCTCTATTTTTGTAATCCTTTATATAAATACCAGTGATCAGTTTTAATATGAGTAGCGTCAGATTCGGTTCTATTCATTCCTGTGTTTTAGATTTCTGATTGACGATGTCTGAAATTATGAAATTCATGTTAGACTAGAGATACCCATTAAGTTTAATGACTTGAATATATCTTTTTTTGGGAGATGTTTAGAATTATCTAGTGTGGGTTATTTATGGGACAAATGAATAATGAATCACACTTTATGGTTTGTATGGTTTATTTTTTGAACAAATAAATAATGAAAAATAATGAATCACACTTTAAAGTTTGAAAAATATACATACTTTTTGAGCTGATGTCTGGAACCAATCACACTTTATAAATGATAAATCACACTTTATGATTTGAAATGTTTCCAAAAAAACATTAGAAATCACAAAATCCTCGAACTCTGAAATTCTAATGAATGTTGTATGAATTCAATTGCATGTATGAGATTTCGTGTCTTTTTCTCTGAAATAACAGAGATGGGTATTAGGATAATTGAAAACTTACTGAGGAATGAAACTATTTCCAATTTTTTGTTTCTATTTCATATTAATTTACAGTAATATCTGGTATTGGGTAGCTGTTAAAATGCTCAAAAAGCAATAGCGAGGTGTATAGCGAGGTGTATAAGTGACAGAAAAATTCAGCAACCTGTGAAAAATCAGCAATCAGCAGGCAAGAGAGCGAGAATACCAACGACATAGCCAGTGCGAAGATAGATTTTCGTCCGCGTTTGTTGATCGCAATGTTAGGTGTTTTAGGTTTTTTATTTTTTAAATAAAAATTGCCATGTGTTTTCACCCAAAGAAAGTGAATGGATTCGGTGAGTTCACGTGGACTAAATGCGTGCACTCATGATTCACAAAGACAATTTGTCATTTTTCTATATTTAAATGATCTTCCATGAAGCTTTCGGAAACGCATCTCTGTGTTAATGTCATTGATGTGATTGTTTCGACGATTAACATAATAATGGGGCAAAGTGCCGCGTAACTTTTGGGGATGTTTACAATTTCTTGACCCCTTTTTTTTCTTGGTATAGAAAGATGGTATAAATGAATTTTACATTTCAAGATTTTGTTTTTGGAAGTTTTTTTCTTTCCATCTATAAATTATTAATAAATAAAAAAAACGCTATAATTTAGTATAGATCATTAATGCTGCGTATGCAGGAGAACAACATAAGAGTCTTTCCTTCACGTTAATTGGTAATAGAAGGAATAGCTTATTACATTTAAAAAGAATGATCTACTTCATATTTAATTTCATAAGAATTTTTTTCTTAATTAGTACATTTGGATAACAATATTTGATATTATATATGTATTTTTTTTTTATAAAATCATATATAGATTTTACAGTCCATGCATTTGGAACCAATTACTTTGGTTCATCGTCAAAACATAGTTGGATAGCTAAATTTATTGTTAAGATAATTTATGTTCTAGTTTGTTAATTTGCATCTATGAACAAACAATTTACATAAAATTTGTCCTTATAAAACCTTGAAACAATATATTTATGGTGTAAGGAATGAAGGTAATATCCAAACTTTAACTCTAGAAGTACAATTAACCAAACTATTCTTTTGTGCAATGATTCAAATTCTAGCTTGTATGGCTAGATGAAGATCTTATTTTAGCTAGTTAGATACAAAAGAAACTCCAAAGATGTAAGCAAGAATTTATTTAGTACTTAGTTATTCAAGCTTTGTAGTTCTCAAGAAGTAATAATTTGCAATTGTGTAATCAAGTGACCAAATTCCAACTAGATCAAGTCTATTGAGAGGCTTGACAACAATGTTGTGGATTATGTGATATCCCATATCATAGTTTCATACCAAATAGCAAATCTTGACCTCCTAAATGACCATGAGAGTCACTCTAATCATAGACATTTAACCTTAACTCTAACCTTTTCCATGCCTAAAATATCCATGCAAGAGAATTGTGAGAATGAAGGGTATTGTTTTTTGACGAAGATAAAATTTATATCTTCCTAAACTAATTAACTAAGTAATTACACCTTTTAACTTTTAAGGATAATATCAAAAACATATATCATAACTTTACTAAATCCCTCTCTCCTTCCATCAACATGTTCTATATGAAGGTGTCATGTAAGAATAATAATAAAACGACCAAACCTTGGTATGATATTGATTGTAAAATAACTAGAAAAACAATTAGGTATGCTTTTATTGAATTTTTAAAGCTTGATAATTTCAAGAGGTATAAAACTCATTAAGAGGAAGAAAATGTACTATATAACTATTGATGGACATCATAGGAATTTTTGGAGGAAATTTCTAATTTCAAAATTTTTTAAAGAAAAAAAGTTGATTACCTTTAAGAATTGAAATTTCTAGCTTAAAAATCCTTATGAATCCCCTAATGCCATGACCACCATTTTGAATATTCATATAGAGGATGAAATCTTTTCTCTAGAAGACATTGTGTCTAGGATTAAGTAGGTTGCAATTGGGAAAGCTAAGGATATTGATGGCTAGCAAGGATTCCTTTTAAATAGGAGGGCTTATCCTTATCCCTTACATACATAAGCTCTTTCATTTGGAATTTAAGTGATTCTTCCATAAGACTTGAATGTAAATTCTGGCTACACCTATCTCTAAAAGTGGGGATAAAAACATTCTCTCTAATTATAGGACCATTATGATGAGCCACATTTTAGCTAAGATATAGTGAATTATTTTGGAACGCAAGATTATCCCATGGTTAGAAATCCAGGATAAAAGTGCTAAAGCCTAAAATGGGCTTAGGACATAACATGTAAGCAAGGCTTTAGTCAACTACGAGTGACATTATTAACCTTAAGATCATTGTGGGGCTGTGTCACAATAATAAAAATGGTATTTTTCTATTGTTTCATTTACTTTAGAAAATATTTCGATACCATTCATACAACAAACTTGTGGAAGAGGGTGGAAAACATAGCGACTCCTCTAAAGTGAAGGATTGTTACAAGTGACAATATCTTATGAAAATGTTATTTCCAGGATGAAGACCACTAAGGGTTCATTAAAATAAATTAATTGCAATATAATGCTTAAGAAAGGGTATCCCATATCCCTTATCCCTTTGGGCATATACATTGATAAGCTAGAAGAGTGTTTGGAAGATGTAGGCTCTCTTTACTCCATGCTCACAAGTATAGTCATAACTCTTCCTCTTTATAATGGAGATATTAGTCTTTTGGTTATGAGCCATTATAATCTCGGGAAGAAATAGGAATCCTCCAATATTTTTATTGCATGGTTAGTATGACTGTTAATATCGACAACACGAAAGTTGTGATAATTAAATCAAGAAATATTGCAAGTGGTACTTTCAGATGAGGAAGTTCCTTATTGAAATATCTTGGAATTCATACACATCACAACCTCGATTAGAATTATGACATTGTTGAAAGGATAAATGAGGGATGGAAATCTTATTGTGGGATTAAAAAACATTGCAAGTGAATAGATATTTGGATATGGGATAAAAGAGGAATCCTCTTAGAGACTCTCATCGCTTTTACCATTTTATATGAATATGAGGTTTGGGGTTGTAGTATCTCCATAAATTCATGTAGGAATAGAGAATATATCTAAAGGAAACCAATAATGTACAATCTCAAGAATAAAGGAAATGCACCCTATCATATCCTCCTAATCAAAGAATGGATTATTACCATTAAAAGAGTAGCTATGCCTAGGTGTCTTATGTACAAGTAGAAGTTAAGAAACATTTAATACAAGAGGATTCATTATATTTCTTCTAACTTTACTCAAAATTACCACCTTAGCCTCAAGCCCAAATGGCATAAGGATTCCCAATCCTGGATTGACAATTAGGGGATAAAGGAGGATATAATTTTATAGAATAAGGATAATATTAAAAACATTATTATATAAAAATTTAAGGAGAAATTATGGGGTGAAAAAGAGTCATGGAAAAAAAGAAAACTAAGATTGTATAAGGAGGCGGTTAACCCAAAACTCAAAAATCAAAATTATCTCTCTACCTTGAGTAGTGCAAAGAAGAAAATAAACGTCACTAAATCAAGAACAAATTATCATCAACCTCATCATCAAATTTAATGGTTTCTCAAGTTTTTATTTTTCATAAACCAACTCCTCATTGTCGAAGTGGTAAGTACCATCTTCAACATGTTGTAGTTGTTCTTTTAGTTGCTTTTTCTTTCTCCTTGCCTTCTTTAACTCATCAATACAATTGATGAGTTCCCCTTCAAATTCCACTATTGCTACATCTTCCTCTTCAGAGTCAGTAATATTTTGTTTCTTGGATTCTGCTCCACATGCCATAGGTAAATACTTATCTGAATAATCTTTTGAAGAGTTTTCGGTATTTGACTCTAGTGTTGAACTATCCTCTTTGGAGTAGAGCTTCTTTTTCTTATAGAACTTGTTCTTCTAATGTTTTTGAGATTTGTTTCTAAATGTATGATCATCTTCCTTTTCTATCCTTTCTTTGTAAGGGCACTTGGACAAAAAATGTCCAACTCTCCCACAGTCAAAAAATTTTAAGGGAAACTTCCCTTTATATTTTCCTGAGCCACACTTCAGTTTCCTGGTGAATTGAGCCAGCTCCTGATCATATTCATAGCTCAACAAATCTTGATGATCATTGTGCTCCTTGGCCTTCTTATACACTTTGAATGATGCCTCATTGGGTTCAAAATTCTCTCTTCCTACTCTCATCTCATAGGTTGTGAGAGTAACAAGAAACTGATCCATCTTGAGATTCTTTAAATTAGCCATTTCTTCAATATCAAAGACTTTGGCATTGAATCTCATGGGTAGAGATCTTAAGACATTTTGAACAATTATATCTTCCTTGATTTCTTCCCTAATTCCTTAATCATATTGGTTACTTCATAAAATCTGAGGAATTATTCGGCTATGTTTTGTTCTTCACTCATTTTTAAGCTTTCAAACCTTATTCTAAAGGTTTTAAGTTTGACATGATTGACTTTGTCATCTCCTTCATGACTTTGATTGAGCTTCAGCCAAAATTCCTTGGCAGACTTACAGTGGATAACCTTTACAAGTTTAGATTGACTGAGGCCAAAGAGAATGGCATTCTTGGCTTTAACATTATTTCCATACAATATTTTACCATCTGCATCAGTGGGAGGGACATCATAATCTACTAGTACATAGCTCCAAACATCTACTCCTAGAGACATAAGATAGGTTTCCATCCTAACTTTCCAGAAGGCATAATTTGTCCCATCAAAAACTAGTATCTTACTTGAGTAAGCATCTTGAATCTCTTGCCTAGACATAATTCCTTATTGATCTACCTTCTAGTGCTTAAACTATTCTTCAAGGAACTTGGATCTATTACCAATTGTTGGAATAACGAATTAATAAGAGGGTGTGAACATGTAGTAGTCAAGTTATTTCAAATTTTAAGTATAAGTCATGAACTCTTTTCACTACGGTCAGTTACATGTGAGAGATTTCATACACAATAAAAATGACCACCAAGATAGGGCATTCACATGTACATACAATCCATCAAATGAGCACCATACACATATTGACACATGTATTTTTACGTGAAAGGAAAAAAGCACCAATCTGTTTGTTATTATGATGTGAATTAAGAACCTACTTAATTTCATCAATTTGTTTCTAAGCACTCACTCACAGGAGGTACTGAACCCCTTAAGATAGCAATCACCTACTTTCGAAGAGGCGTCAGCCTCTTATGAATGTAGACCACCACTTGCTCTAGCCATTGTTATACATTTGATACATTTTTCAAACTAAAAACAGGGGAAAATACAAATACAGAGAAATGTAAATAGGAGCCACTCCAGTTCTCCATTGAACTGTGCTCCCTCAAATCTTAATCACATTGCTCTACAACACTCTGCCTTAGTTCAAGACTTCGGTCATTTTCTCAACTTTGACATACTCCACTCCACTCTCTTCAGCTTGCACAACAATATTGTTTTTCCCCATTTTTCTCAACTGTTCTCCTTTGTTTTGTTCCTCTATAATGCAAGGGACAATGCTCTCTCTGTTGTCCATTAACTTGTCATTCATGTTGCCCAAGAGTACTCCTGCATGGTTCTCCATGTTGTTGTTGCATCAATCTACCTGATATCTTCAACCACATTAAACATTGGGAATGGACTCGTGAGAGTTTCCATGCTAGGAAATAAATCCTCAGTCCACCTACACACTTTAACAAGGCTCTCCATGCTTATTCATTTTATTGTAATGTTGAGAACGTACTCCATCATGGCTCTGTTCTTTCTATAATCAATCTCCTATCCCTAAGGTTATGGTCTTCATTCAATTCAATCAAACATTCATGGGGAGATGAGAGGCACCTTCTCACCTCATGACAGGCTCCATTTATATTATCCAGTGCAATCGTGTTCCTTGCTACCTTGACCCAACAATCTCTATCTTTGTCTCCATAAGTCCAGCTACCAACTCTTTTTGTACATAGTTACTTCTTAGCTATCGACACATACATATTTCACACTCCTATGTACTGCAATATTGGAGCTCCACATATCATAACTTTTATCATTTTGATGTTACGAAAACATAAAATTATGATCATGTCCTTTAGCCCCTTGTGCTTCACCTCTTATTGATTTTCCTCCATGAGACAGAGTGTTGTGACTGATGGCTTCATACACCTTTGTATTAGAATTTTGAATCTCCCACATATCGCAACATTTTGTTAATTTGAGCTTATGATATTACGAGATCATGAAATCTCGAGCCTGACCTTTAGCCCCTTTTGTGTAGCCCCTTATTACTCTTCACCATATGACCGAGTGTTGTGACCTGTGGCATAACACTTAGGTGCTAAGGCCTTAAGGATCATGTCGGGGGCCTATCTGCTTGTGTATTTTCTCACCATTGTTGGTTCTTTTAGCTTCCACCACCAAACACCAACACAACATAGATCCTTGGTATCGGGAATTTGTCATAATTCAATTATGGAGGTGTTTTGAAATCCTGACCTTCAATATGCTTACATGGCATCCCCATAGCACTTAGGTGCTAAGCCTTGCTCTATTACCTTGGTCCTTTGGGCCTCTACAACCAAACGCCAATCAGCATTGGATATCCCTAATATCAGAACTTTCCTCAAAATGCAATTACAAAGGAGTTACGAAATCCCGACCTCTGATATGTACTTCCTTAATGTAGTCATTCTCTCTTCATCAACTCCACATGATGTCTCCTTAGTGGTGACATGTGTGACCAGGATTTGCCCCGTTAGGATGCCCAATAATGTTGAATCTGATGGCTATGTGTCCTCTGTCACCATCAACTCCTAAGGGCCAATCAGTTGCTACCATGTGTCCTATCAGAGGAGAGAGAAAGGGTCCTTAGTTATTTGGTTTTCCAAATGAATTCCTTTATAGTTTATATTCCTCTCAACCATCGACACTTTTAAAGGAATGCATTAATAAGAATTTACAAGGTCCTGAAATCTTGATATACTGACCTTCAAATTGACTAAGACTCTGACCTCTGATATTGTGACCTCCCAATGCTCCGACATTCCAAGAATCCGCTCCCTAGTATTAGATCAAAAGTTTCTCAAAAAGGCCATTATTTTGAGGTTACGAAATCTCTGACCTTTGATATTCCCCTTCCTCTGATATTTAGCCTACTCTAATTGTTCCATGTTGTCTCAAGTTTCCTTTTAAGTAAGCCTTTGATATTCCAACCTTCTGACATCTCGATGTTCAGAAATTTGGGGTCCAAAATTCGACCTCCTTCCAAAATTCAAAATTTAGCCTGCTCCCAGGGACTTCAAGGTCCTTACCTTGACTATCAATAAATTTTGATCCCAATGGCCATTTATGGACTTCCACATACCACTGGAAAACCTTTTCAAAGAAATTTCTAGTGGGGAAGGTCTAATGCTATCTTTGAGCCCATTTTTCTACCTGAATGATGGTTGCAACTTCTCTACCTGAATGCTAGTTTGATTGACATCAATGCCAAAATACCGCCACCAATCAATCAGACAATGTCAACTGTCCAACAAAATAATCAAATTGATATTATGTGTATTTAAAATATTTAAAATAGTTAGATTAATATTAGATGTATTTATATATTTAAATTCATAAGATTAATCATATGTTCAATAGATTTTCCTTGGTCGCAACGAATGAAACCATCCTAAGTGCACGCCTTTCCTCAAGTTTTGCACTCAAAAAAGAGATGTGCTCCTCGAGAGATTTGATTCCTCTCAGTGCTTGATAGATATAGGATTAAGAAGGATCTAAGCTGTTTTAATTAACCTCTAATCATATGATTATGAAAACAAATTCTTCAACATATGTTTAGTTAATAATAATAGAAATTCAAATTTTTTTGTTATCCTTCTCTATGTGAACGATATCTATCAATATTGTACTATTAGTAGTTTCACCATTTTTTAATATTCCTTGTGCCACCATACACAAGTTCTAAATGAATTTAAAAAAAATATATATGTAATGTAAATGTAAGACACATTCTCAAATATATTATTCACAAGTAAAGTATTCAAAAACTTTTGTGTGTATGTATATAAAAAGAAAAATATATATTTCATTCATTTATACTCAATAACGGTCTATTTTGGTTATGTGGACGTCTCTACCAAGATCATGTTTTACCAAACTAATTACACACCAAAAAGACTTGTCTTTTATTATTATTTTTTAATTAAACTTAATTTATACATTTCTTATTATTCAATGTAATCATATTTAATGCTAGGTTAACATCTCTGGTGCCATAACGGAGCAACTCTCTTAAAGCTAAACTTAATCAAATTAAAGTTAAAGGTCATGGGTTTTAGTTTGCGAAACAGAAAGTATAAGTTAATTAATGATATACTAAAATTTAATGTAATGATAAATCCCTCATTAAATTTAAAATTTGTTTTCATTTTGTTTTCTACTAAACTAATGAAGTATAAGAAAATAAATAAGTTTTTAAATTAATTTATTAAAAAATAAACTTAATTTATTGCGAACTTGAACCATTTAAAAATATTATTTATTCATTAAATTACTCGATAATGCAATCATAAAATCAAAAGCAATTTAAATTACTGGAGAATAGACTAATGGAGGAAACAAATACAAGCGTTTTCAAGGAAAGTTTTAGGAAAACAAATCAAACGACTCCTATATTCACCTTCTGGAGTTGGCAAAACTCCATATATTACAGTGGCATCAAGTAAACGCTTTCCAATATCCAGACTTCTTTGCAATTTTGTTATATACAAAAGGATTAAACAAGCAAGGAGATTCATTTGGACAACCTCTCTTCATCGTCACATTTACTTCACTGTCACTCCAGTCTTTTTTTTCCTCTTATATATGAATTAGAAGTTTATTATTTTCTCTCACAGCAAAGACATTGAATTTGTTACTTTGGTGATGTCCATACATGTTATATTTGAACCAATTATGAAATGTTAACAAATCTTCAAAACTTTCAGGTTATTTAGCTAGTATAAATAGAATATCTATTAAAAATAGCTAATTATTCTTGCAGTAGAGTAGTTTAGATTTAGAGTCTAAGTTGATTTGATTCAAGTGAATGTTAGTTTGAGTTCAATAATGGAGTATTGGTTAAAAATAGCTCATTACTCTTGCATGTAGAGTAGTCTAGATTTAGAGTGTAAGTTAATTTGAGTCAAGTGAATGTTAGTTTGAGTTTAATCTTACATTTGAAAAGGGTAAATTTACTATGTGTTTGCATGTCGAAATTAACATAAGTTGAGTTGTGAATTAAAACGTATAAATATTTCATATTAGATTCATTGTAATCATGTTAAATTTGTGTTATCAATAAAAAAAAACTACAACTATGTATGTGAAATTTATATTTTTCTTCTATTTTTCCAACAAATTAGTATCAAAGTTCTACAAAATCCTGAGACTGTTAAGACAATACAAAACAATCAATAAAAAACAAAAAAAAATAATTAATTAAAAATGCAACTATAACGCACTATATAACTACCTGAATTTATTGCGTCGTTGGTGCCCTACCACGCGAGTCGCGACACTACAAGGTTCCACGGGGCATTGGCATGGAAAAGTCAACAAAGTTTTAAAGAAAAGGACCAAGCCGAAAGCATACTAGAGGACAACTAAATATTCACGTTGATTTAGTTTGAATTCTTATCAAATACGGCAAGTTAATACCCATGTTGATTTAGTTTGAGTTCTTATTAATATGGCAAGTTAAATATGTGACTCTGAAAATGCTTTTTATTAACCCCTGCCATTAGATGGCATGGTACTAGAGTAATCGACTTTATTGCTTAACATTAGGATATTGATATTAATATCAAATTTTGATTTTTTTTTTATGAACAAGGTCGTTGTTCTCAGCTTATCAAACTGACTTAATAATTTTGAGGGATAATATATTTGGTTTTTTCTTGAAACAGAGAGACCATATGGTTGATATTTTGCATAGAATATGCATAGAATATGTTTGTTGAATGTATTTATTTGATTCGTATTTTTTATGTTTGTTGAATGTATTTATTTTTTTTTTTGTAAGCTGGGGAGTTACCATTCTCTATTAACAAAAAGAAAACCATTACAATCTCAAGGTGGTCTCAACCTGCCCCGAGGGGAAACCAGGTATATTGACCATCTATAGTTCTTGACTGCAGACCAAAAATAAAATGTTTTCATACTATCTTTCCAGGCTTTGTAAACATTCATCTGGTAACTAGTAACATTGACAACTAGCTGCAAATAAGTCTTAACATAAGTCCTATACATTTCTAAAGAAAAACTAAAAATTTGCAGTTTCTATCTATATCAGAAAAAAACATGCCTATCTTCATTGAGTCCCGGCGTCCTCAGCTGTTTCTTTACCTTCTTGATCGCATCCTCAGCACTGGCCATTCGTCCTTTTCCTTCTTGATCACCAGGCCATTCGCCTCTAGATGCTGTTGAAGATCCTCCATCCTCTTGTCTTGCATGAGCAGGGTGGTCAGGATGTTCTTCATCTCTTTCTTCAGGTTAGGGATGCCCTGTGACAATTCAGCCATTTCTAAGGCTATATGTTCCATGGCTTTGGCCATAAGTCTCTTCATGACCCAATAGAAGTGCAGGGATTGCTTATACAGAGTCATTCTGCCTCGGGTATGGCCTGGGTCTGGCATGAGACGCATCTAGTCCTCCATTTCTTCCTCTCACTGTGCCTGAATGGCCTCCTCCTCCCAGTGCTCTATTATTCTTCGAATTTTCGGGTTTTTTCTCTCATTATAGGATCGCTTTGCTGTTCGAACTCTTGTTTCTATAGTTCTCCTCCCCTATCTTCCTTCTTCTCTCGTGCTGGTCTCCCCGTCTTCTACTGTTCCTTCACGACAGCGGCGGCCCCTCCTGCTTCTCCCTTCAGCTATTCCTCGCCTGCTTTGACCTCCTCTTCCACAGCGGCCTCGCCCTCGTCCTCGCCTGCCTCTCCCGACCTCGTCGCCCAGCTCCTATCTATCTTCGGCTTCCTTCCGGCCCCTTTTCGTAGCTCTGTTTCCAATACCCTGCTCATTTTGGCCGCGGTTAACATTTCCTTCTGCAGCCATTTCCAATTTGGCTTCATGGTCTTCACTTTCGTCCTCAGACTTCATAAACCGGGTTGTAAAATTGCTCAGGGTCCTCCTCCAATTCCCCCTTGCCCTTCACGTCCTGGCTCGCTCGGCTCTGGTCCCCATCTCCAGCTATGCTTCGCATCCATCTGCCCATCGCTTTGCTTCCTTCCGATGCCATTCTTTCCTCATTCTTTGTCCCCGGTCTATGTGTCCCTACTCCTTCCGTCCTGCTTCCTGAACTGTGCTCTCTCCTGGCTATATTCTGCCACTTTTCTCCTCCCTCTCCGGTTTCCCTGCATGCGATTTCTCTCGTCCCTCTTCGCCACCCTACCTTCCTTATGCCTCCCTTCTTTATGCACTTAGGCTCCACCTCGCTGTCCACTCTGCTGTCCCATGTCTTCTCGTAATCATTTCCCTGGCCTTTGTCTGACATCCTGACAACGCCACTGTCATTCCCTGGCCCCCTGCTGTCCTTTTCCTCTGATCTATGATCCGTTGCGCCACTCTTGCTGCTTGTATCCATCATACCTTGAAACCTGGCGGCGCTGTCCATCCTTACACACCATCTCCTCTTCATTACTCTACCTGCCACCCTCCTCAACCCGATCGGGTGGTTTGTCCTCGTTCTTTCATGCTGTGGTTGCTTCATGATGGTCTTGAGTAATTATATTCTTAAGACCCTCCCAATTGTGATCCGCTTCTAATGACAGCCAGTTTCTATCCAAACTGCTGGTCACCTCCTTACTCCCCCAATTAGCCAGGAGGTTCGCAGCCTTGTTTCCATTACGTCTTACATGGTTAATTATTTTGTAGTCTATTCGATTTAGCAATACCGTTATATCTTGAATAATACCCGTTGTCCTCCAGCTCTTTGCAACTTTCTCCCAGCTCTTTCCATCATTTAGTTTCCTCAGCATCCCTATCGTGATTTGTGAATCCCCTTCTATCTCCAGGTTCATATATCTGTTCCTTATTGCTATTCTCAAACCTTGGTGGACCGCCCAAAGTTCCGCCTCGTTGTTCGTCATCTCTCCTCCCCATTCCACGAATACCCACCTTGTTTTTCCTTTGCCGTCTCTAAAGATACCACCTAGGCCTGCTAGACCAGGATTACCCTTCGACGCACCGTCAAAGTTTAGTTTTATGAAATGTTCACCTGGGTATATAAATTGGTTGGGACTTTGGGCTTGAGGATTACTTTTCTTATCTTTTCTGGGGTAAATAATACTGAATTCCATGTTTAGTTTGGCAACTATTCTTCCTTCTTCTTGACTCATTTTCCAGTCTTCCTCCTCCCATGTCTCTGATAGAATGTTTTCCTTGATGGCTTTACATACCTCCTCCCAAGTTCTTTCCAGTTGATTGTTTTGCCCCCTGAAAATCCTTCTGTTACGTTCTTTCCATAGGAACCAGATCAAAAAACCTATCGATACGTTGCAGATCCTTCTTACTACCTGGCTTTGAAATTGACCTTTTCCCCATTGCATTATGGTTTTTCGAATGCTGCTAGGGTCTCTCATTGTCTTCCCAAAGAGCGATCCTATCTTATCCCATACGTTTTTTGCATAAGGGCATTTATTTAAGAGGTGCTCCTGATTTTCCTCTTCTCTGTTGCATAGGCTACACTTCGAAGGTCCATAATATCCTCTCTTTTAGATTTTATCCCAGGTTAGGATCCGTCCTTTACTTACCAGCCATGCGAAGATTGTTATTTTCGGCCACCACTTTCCTTCCCAAATTATTCTCCAATCCATAGCTTCATCTTCCATTTCCTGGTTTGTTGTCAAGTAGTAGGCTTCCTTCACTGTGAAAGTCCCTTTCATTGATCTTCCCCATCTAAGGATGTCCTTTCCTGGTCTAGTCTTTATCCTTCTCAATTCTACTTCCTTAGTGTAGTTTTTCTCCATCTCTTGCAGTATGTTTTCAAACCATTCCTCTGGTTTCCTCCAGGTCCTCCAAATTTCACTGGTTTCTTCATTTGTCCAATAGTCTTTAACATATTCCATACCTGCCATCTTCGCTTTCTGTTTGATCTCTTGTAGGGACTGAATCTCCGCCATTTTATCTTTCTGCTGCCACCCATCCTCCCAGAATTTGGCATTGCCTCCTCACCGAATCTCCCAGAAAGCATGTTTATTGACCACATCTTGATTTTGACTTGCTAATTCCCATATAGAGGACCCTTTTGGAACTTCCTCAATTCCTAGTTTACCTGTTGTTGATTCCAGCATATTATATTTTAGTTCCCATATTTTTTTCCAAACATCCTTTCCTCCTTGTAGCCATCTCCACCATAATTTGGCACCTAGAATCTTCTTTAGCATTTCAGGATCCCTTATACCCAATCCTCCCTCCTCCTTTCTTTTAACCAGGTTTTCCCATGAAACTAAGGCCCATTTCCTTTGTTGTTTAGGTCCTCCCCAGACAAACTTTCCAAATATTTCTTTCATCTTTGCGCACACACCTTTGGATGTTGCTCTAATGGACAGAGGATAGATAGGAATCGACTGCAGGACAGACTTTAACAAGACAATTCGGCTAGCTATGTTCAAGGACCTGAAAGACTAGCTGGTCAGACGCTTCTTAATTTTATCTATCACCTCCTACCAATTCTTCATCCAGGTGGGGTGTATATCCAGTTGGTTCCCTATATACTTAGTACAAAGGTCTCCCTGTCTGAAGCCCAGAGTTCTAGTTAGATGAGCTTTAATGGCCTCAGGGGTATTAAAAATAAAAGTACAAGATTTTTCCTTATTAACCTCCATGCCTGATGCCTTCATGAAGATGTCCAGCACTTTCTTGATCATCCTCACCTCTTTGATAGTTACTTCTCCAAATAACATTATGTCATCAACAAATTGTTGATGCGTTATTGCCTGATTGTTTCCCCAAGGTTTTAGGCCTTTGATTCTCTTTTCCCTTAGTTCTCTTTTGATGATTCTTCCAAGCCCTTCGCCTGCCAGTATGAAAATAAAGGGCGAAATAGGGTCTCCTTGTCTTATACCCCTTGTTGCATTAAAAGTATCTGTAGGAATACCATTTACCAGGATTGAGAAGATGGGGATTGAGATCATGTTGAATATCCATTCGATCCATCTCTTTTCGAAACCATATGCTTCAAGCACCATTCTAAGGTATCTCTAGCTCAGGCGATCATATGCTTTTGAGAGATCCAGTTTTATCATCATTCCCCTTTGTTTCTTTTGATTCAGGGAGTGAATCATCTCCAGAGTAACGACTAGACCATCCAAGATTTGTCGCCCCTCGACAAAACCCGTTTGTTCTAGAGATATGATAATCGGAAGTAAAGGTTTTAATATTTTTGCAATCAGGGTGGCTATCATCTTATAAATAGCATTACACAAAGCCATTGGTCGAAATCCTTGAGCATCCTCTAATTTATTACTTTTAGGAATCAAGGTTAGAAAGGTTGAATTAATACCTGGCCAGATCTTTTGCTTCAGTCTTGATTCCTCGATAGCTTCCAAGATTTCCTTCCCCACGAAGTGCCATCCTGCCTGGTAGAATTCTATTGTGAATCCATCGGGCCCTAGAGCCTTGCCTTTTTTCATATTCATAACCACCTCCTCAACCTCTTCCATGGTAGCCGCTCTCATCAAGGCCTTATTATGTTCCACTGTTATGATTTTTGGTATCTCCTTGCAGATATGATCAATTGCTTCTCCCCATTCCTCTTGCGATTCAGTGAGGATTTCTTTATGATACTCCACTAGGACTCTTTCTATTCCTTCCTGCTCAATTATCCTTTCCCCGTCCGTGTTTTTAATCGAGAAAATCGGCTTCCTTTGTCTGTTTTGTATCATCGCTTGGTGGAAAAAATTTGTATTCCTTTCTCCTTCGCACAACCACTGTATTCTTGAATTTTGTCACCATATAATCTCCTCTTGCTTCCTTCTTTCTTCCAGTTGATTAATTATTCTTCCCTCCTCTTTACTATGTTCTTCATCCCTTCCTTCCCAGATTATCTGCTACTGGATATCCTCC
Organism: Pinus taeda; assembly: GCA_000404065.3. NCBI lineage: Eukaryota > Viridiplantae > Streptophyta > Pinopsida > Pinales > Pinaceae > Pinus > Pinus taeda. The sequence goes on from APFE030275526.1 coordinate 52,689, forward strand.
ATTTCTTGTTCTAGTTTTTGCTTTTCCTCCATAATATGCCCGAATTCCTCTCTATTCCACTTTCTAATTTTGCTTTTAATTTCCTTGAGCTTCAATTGAATGGTATGCATTTTCCCTTTCCCTTTAACTCTACTCTGAGTCCACCATTCTTCCACTTTGTGTAAGAACTCAGGATTTCTGAGCCAAAAAGTCTCAAAACGGAAAGGTTTCTTTCCTTTGTTTTTCTTGATATTGATTTCCAATCGAATCAGCCAGTGGTCTGAACCTAGCCCAGGGAGGATTTTTGTTTCTATAAAAACATCTCGGTTCAGAATTTGTTCAGATAAGAGAAACCTGTCCAACCTCGAGGCTATCTGGTTTCTTCCACCCCTCCTATTGTTCCATGTGAAGACACCATTAGTTGTGGGAGTATCAACTAGTCTCTATTCTGTTATTAGCTCATTAAAATCCTCCATACTCTTGTCCATTCACCTTATCCCTCCTTTCTTTTCACCTAACTCCCGTATCAAGTTAAAATCTCCTCCAATTATCCATAAGTTACCAGGCATAATTCTCCTTATTTTCTGCACATTATTCAGGAATTCCTTCCGGTCCCTAGGTAAGTGGGGGCTATAAACCCCGGAGATGAGAATTCTTTCCTCCATTCCTATTAACCTAAACAGTCTTGATAGAATCCTAGGGAGGCTAATCCAGTTTTCAAAAATAACTTCCTCAGGATTCCATAAAATTGCTAGACCACCTGCCGTACCGTTTGCATCTTGAGCCATAACGTCCTATACTGGTCTCATCCTTTTCATAATTTCTTGTAACTGTTGTTGATCCATTTTTGTTTCCTAAATTAGCATTATGCTAGGTTTCTCCTTCTTCAATCTTTCTTTCATATATCTTTGCTTACCCTTACTGTTGAGTGCCCTAATATTCCAACTTGTAATGATCATTTATAACTTTTTGAGGGTTGTTCAAATACCTCTGATAGAGGTATCACTCTTCCTGAATTGACTAGAGTTTCTCCCACTGCTTGAATCGTCTCATTTATTGTCCGCCTTCCTCTCTTTCTGCCTCCTTTTCCACTATCATCCATTCCTAGGTTTTGAGTTCCTTGAGAGCCTGTTGGATCTGCTCCGGTTTCTAACATACAGCCTGTCTTCTCCTTGTATTTTTGGAATGGTTCCTTATATTGTTGTTTCTGTGATTTTGGGATGAATCTTTCATCTAGGTTCTTCCACTCTTGGAGCAGCTTCTTCATTATTCTTTCTTCTTCCGTCCCATTTTCTTTTCGATTGTCTGATCCCTTCATCATTTGTTCTACTGTGTTTTCCTGGCTTCCTCCTATCTCTACTTCTGTTTCTCTATTCTAGCCTATATTTTTACCTGTGCTCTCAGTTATGATCTCCATGGGGACATTCTCGTTTTCTTCCTCCGTCCTTTTCCCATCTTTCGTTTCCTCTTCCTCATCCTAAAGAACCTGGAACTTATTCTGATTTTCAGCTGGTATAATCTTTTCTTTTGGTTGCCCTCATACTGCTTCTAGTCTGGGTTTTTGTCTTCTCTGAACTTCCTTGAAACCCCTTTCTCCTCTGTCTCATCCTTCTGCTTTCCTACTCTCCTCCTCCAGTATTCTTGTGGCCTCCCCTTCTCTGTTTTGTGGACATTGTCTGAAAAGATTTCCATACTCATGGCACCTGCGACATCTAAAGGGGATGTGTTCATAATCTATTGGCTGCTGCCATATTTCGTCATGATATTCCACCTCTATATACTGCAGCAGAGGTTCTGCTATGTTCATATACACACATATCCTAGCGTATGCTATGTATTTTCCCCTTTTGGTTGATTCTGCCACTTTGACAAAGGCCCCGATCGAGTTCCCAATCCCCTCCAGTACCTCAGGGTCCCAGAATTCCATTGGTAACCCAAATAATCTGACCCATATGGGTGCTGCCAGTAACTTCTCCGCATCTGGGTTGTATCTATCTTCCCAGTGCCTCATAAATAGACCAACATTGTTCATGAAATATGGTCCTTCCTCAAATATTCTCTCTTTGTCTTCGAGGTTTGCAAAAATGACTGTAAAAAAACCCTTAGCACCAAGTTTCAGGTCTATATGTCCTTTTGGCTTCCATCTTAGTTGAATCCATTTCGATAGATCCTTTTTAGATGGCCAAAACCCTATAAACTTACAGATCAATGCATGATCTTTCATATAGTAGCGATAATCTTCCAGTTTATTGTTAGGGATAACCTACCTCGGTTTTTTCTATGCGCTGGGTAGGCATCTGCCCCAGATTCTTGCTTGCCATTGGCTTCCCAACACTGGTGTGTTTTGGCCATTCTCCTGTTGCAATCCGTGCGACCCTCCTCCGTTGTTTTCACCAGCTACCACATTTTTTAAGGAGGGGATTGTTGGAATTATGTTTCTGGTATAGTTATATGTTACAGATGTTGTACTTGATGGCAACACTCATGGCATGGCTCTCAATATGATGAGAATTAAGAAGTACGTAGGAGAAAAGTTCACGGAATTTTACGCAGAGAAAAGTTTATAAAAGTTTATTTCATGTGGAGAAAAGTTCACGGAATTTTATGCAGAGAAAAGTTTATTTCATGTGGGAAAACTTACCTTTGGTCCATGGTAGTTAGCCCTTGGAATTTGAACCTATGGCTTTTGGACCATGGCATCTCAACAGACGTGTTGATCCCTAGTATTGAGTTGATGGTATTGGTTTGTTATGGTTTTGGCTCGTTATGGTATTGGCCGTATGGTCCATGATTTGAGGAAGAGCTTGCCTATATAAAGAAAAGGAGATCATTTGGCTTGTGTATGTTTTTGGGTTGAATATCTTAAGATATGAAATATTGGGTTATTGTTTCAAAAGCTCGATCTATATGAAAGTGAAGTGGAAAGCGAATCTTTGAAGGGTGATCTCTCGAGCGCTGCAACTGCGGAAGTGTGGAGGCGCCACAGGAGACGCCACAGGAGGCACCGCAGGAGACGCTGCAGGAGGCGCCGCAAGAGGCGCCACAGGAGACGCCGCAGGAGGCGCCGCAAGAGACGCCACAGAAGGCGCCGCAGGAGACGCCACAGAAGGCGCCACAGGAGACGCCGCAGAAGGTGCCACAGGAGACGCCACAGAAGGCGCCGCAGGAGACGCCACAGAAGGCGCCGTAGGAGACGCCACAGGAGGTGCCGTAGGAGACGCCATAGGAGGCGTCGCAGGAGACGCCACAGGAGGCGCCGCAGGAGACGCCACAGGAGGCGCCGCAGGAGACGCCACAGGAAGCGCCGTAGGAGATGCCATAGGAGGCGCCACAGGAGACGCCACAGGAGGCGCCACAGGAGACGCCACAGGAGGCGCCACAGGAGATGCCGCAGGAGGTGCCCCAGGAGACGCCACAGGAGGCACCGCAGGAGACGTCACAAAAGGCGCCACAGGAGACGCCATAGGAGATGCCACAAAAGGCGCCGCAAGAGACGCCACAGGAGGCGCCGCAGGAGACGCCACAGGAGGCGCCGCAGGAGATGCTGCAGGAGGCGCCGCAGGAGACAGCGCAGGAGGTGCCACAGGAGATGCCACAAAAGGTGTTCTGGGTTTAGTTTTCTTTTATTGTGGATCTAGCTATCTGGGTGACTTACTGGTACTTGATGATCATTTGATATTTATGGATCCAGTTTGAAAATTTATGAAAAGTGGTCCTTAAAAGAAAAGAAGTAGGGGGTTGTAGCTCCCTTCCAGGAGAGACTGGAAAACGGGAGAGAGTTGTAGCTCTCTGCAGGTTGCAGCCTGCGTACTGGTAAAGGACTGCACCAGTACAAGACCATTGTAAAAGGAGTTTCTAATTTGAAAGAAGATAGAGACATATTGCAGCAGGTGGTTTTCACCCACATTGGGTTTCCACCTTATATCTGGTGTTCTTTGATGTGACTGTCTGTTTTTCTCGTTCATGCTCATTATTTTATGGTACTGATATGCAAAAATAATTCAAAGAATTAGGTAAAAGAATTAGATAATACTGATTCACCCCCCCCTCTCAGTATGATTGTCAACAATTGGTATCAGAGCAGGTCCTTCAGAGAAGCTTGATCGCTTGAAGGTAGATCGTTCATCATGAGCAACTACGAGAGAGAAGCATCAATCAGGCCACCGGTGTTTGATGGGACAAACTTCAATTATTGGAAGGTAAAGATTACTGCCTATCTTCAATCTCTTGGTACAGAAGTCTGGAACATTGTAGAGACAGGCTATGCTTTTCCTTCAACTACTCCTACAGATGCAGACGAGAAAAAGAAGTATGAAACAAATGCAAAAGCAATCAGTACCCTATTAGGATGTATATCCCAATCGGAATTCATGAAGGTAATGCACTAAAATCCGCAAAAGAGATATGGGACAAAATTGTCACGAGCTATGAAGGAGATGAACAGGTAAAGCGTGCCAAACTTTAAACTCTCAGGATTCAGTATGAGACTCTCAAGATGTATAATGATGAAAGTGTGGCTAACTATTTTCTTCGGGTAGATGAAGTTGTTAATTGTATGAAAAATTTGGGTGAAGAAATAAAAGAGGCTATTGTGGTTGAAAAGGTTCTAAGACCATTGTCCCCCAAGTTTGAATCTAAAGTATCTGCAATAGAAGAAAAAGAAAATCTACGAATTCTTACTATGTCTCAGCTACATGGAATTCTAACTGCTTATGAAATAAGAAAGGGAGGTCCATCAGATAGAAGAGAAGCTGCTTTCAAGGCATCAGGCAAAGGAGATTATTATGAAGCAAGCCACGTCCCAGAAGAAGAGGAAGAAGAATCAAACTTGTCAGAAATCTTCAAAGGGGTTCTGGAAGGTTCAGAGGTAAGTTGCCTTTTAAATGCTTTGCTTGTGGAAGAGTAGGTCATTATGCTGCAAAATGTCCTTATAAGGATAAAGGAAAGGAACCTGCTAGATGGAACAAGAAACAGGGTGCAAATAAGAAAAGCTACTACACTCATGAAGATAGTGACGGTCTATCAAATAATGATGAAGATGAATGAGGTAATGAATATAAACTATTAATGGCATTTGAAGATGATGATTATATGGATGCTATAGATGTGGATAACCTTTTTGAATAAATTACTAGACTCAAGAGATGTATAGAAGAAAATAATATGATCATTGATACTCTACAATTTCAAAATGATGAAAAGGAAAGACATCTTGAAAAATTAGAAGGTGAAATTGTTGGTCTTAGAAAAGAGATTGAGAAAACAAAAGCTATTAATCTTAAGTTTGTCAAAGGATCTGAAACTTTGGATGAGATTATCAATGTGCAGGGGTCTCCTCTAAACAAGACAGGTCTGGGCTATAATGGAAAAACTTCTCAAGCATCCACCTCAAAAAGTTATCTTGATGCAGCAAGAAGAAATGAGCAAAAACACAATGAAGACCATCAGGTAAAACAGGGACGAATTGCAAACAGAAACTATCAGGGGCAATCCATCTTAAGGGTGAACAAAAGCTACAACCAGCCACAGGTAAAATCTTCTCAATTTGGTTTAAGAATAGATGACAAGAGAAATTACAATCAATTGGCTGGTAGATTCGATAACCGCAGAAGTTTCTTCAATGGACAATGCTTTTCTTGCCATAACTTTGGTCACAAAGCAGCTCAATGTGTTGCATATAAAACAATCATGACTAGGGAAGCTCGAAAACAAAGAAGTATGACCGGGATTACAAAAAGGACCTATAACAACTTTTTGGTTCTTGAAAATGAAGTTGAATGTTCTATTTGCAATAACTTTGGTCATGAAGACTCTGAATGCAGGAGCAGGTTTCAGTAGAGAAAGGAACAAGTCTCAAGCACAAAAACATGGAGAATAAAGGAACCACAAACAGAAAGATGTGGGATAGCAATTTATGCAGAGGGACAGGAAAATCTATGGTACATTGACAGTGGATGTTCGAAGCATATGACAGGTGATAAAGAAAAACTTGAGTCATATTCTACTCTAGAAAA